>JAOWBN010242105.1:0-12018 GCA_028565015.1 Pinguicula moranensis | reverse complement strand
AAAATATCGTCAAGGGATGGGATATAATTATAAAATAAAAATAAAATACAATAATCATAATGAAATATTAAAATAAAATAAAATATTTGTTTTTTTAATATTTTATTTTATAATTGATTTATTCTTTGTATTTTAAAGTAATTTTTATTTTTTATTATTAAAATTGATTTCATTTATAATTATTTTATATTTATAATTTTTACTATTATTTTATGATGTTATTAAAGTTTTTATTTTTTTTCTAAACTTTTTTTATTATTTATATTTCTTCTATTTATAATATTCATTAATTACGTATTTTTTTAAATATTTTTAGTGGTTTTATTTTTTATTATTTTTCTTAACATGCTTTCATATAATTTATATTATTATTATATTTATTAATTGATTTATGAATTACCCTCACCGACAAGTTAAATAAGTCAAAACTGACCCTTAGGACCAAAAGTGCCACTTTTTTTAAAATTGTAGAACTAACGGTGCAATTTTGAATCTAATGGGACTAATACTGAAACTTATGTTATCTTAGGAGACCAAAAGTATTTTTTGTCCTCCAAAATAATAATAATCAACAAATTAATTGAGGAATCCTTAACGCCCATAGTCTTCCTTAACATCTCTCCTTCACAAAAATCAATGTTATTTTATGTGTGTTTGATTAACAACCTCTTTTAATATATTTTTTCGTACTATGCCTCCCTTTACAAAAAATATCTCCTTCTCGGCCACTGATACCAAATCAAAAAGTTTAAAACACCTACTTCATTTTCAACATCTAAAAAATATTATGTTCCTCATTAAAATTTCCAGAGAGTTGTATGGTATAGGTTGTTACAGAGAAGAACAAAATAGCGAATCCATCGCTCCAATATAACAACCCTCAAGAAAAATGTGATGAAGATCTTGATCATGAAACAGTTCACGAAAATTAATCAAAGTTGTTGTGTATTTGTTGTGTACAGTTTGCTATAATATAGGAATTACACTGAGATAGTTAGCTGATAATTAAGAGTTTAGCTGAGCAATGAATGTATAAATTCATTAGCTGATATCAATACAAACAGATTTTCAGAGCCAATCTTCAACGTTATATGGTATCAGAGCATACTAAATCCCGAAACCTGTTTTCTTTTAGGCTCCTTGCCTCTTCTTCCAAGCAATGGCCACTTCTATAGCTAACAACAACAGCAATGCTCCTACTCTTTCTAACCCAACCGAATGAATCCCCTCATTATTCTTAATATTGCATTCTCATCAACTGTTAAACTTACCTCCTCAAATTACATATCCTCAAAACTCCAGTTTGAAGTTCTCCTTGTTGCTTGAAGAATACATTGATGGATCCACTGTGCAACCAGCAAAAACAATCACCAAGAATGATGTTGAAACACCCAACCAAGCGTATTCCATCTTGTTACACCAAGATAAGTTCATTTTCAGTGCAATAGTGGGCACCATGACTGGAACCACTGCTTTACATCTGAACAGAGCAGCGACGTCTAGGGAAGCCTAGATCAATCTAGCTAAAAAACCATGCTGGGGACAAATTACACAGATCAAAGATCAATTACGTAACTTGGCTCAAGGATCTCGTTCTATGACAGAATACATGCATTTCATTAGAGGCCATGCATATCAGCTCACCCTTTTAGGAATGCCAATTGACAAAGAAGATTTCATTGAAAAAACACTTGATGGTCTTGATCCAGCGTATAAACGACATTGTCAATGCAGTAAACGCTCGTGATACGCTAATCACCTTTGATGAGCTGCACAAAAAGTGCCTCAATAGAGAAATTAGTCTTCGTCAACTGCAATATGCAAATCCTCTACTTCTTCCAGCCTCAGCACAGTACTCACGCATCAAAAACAACCATGGTCTACTTCTGCTACACTTGTTCAAATGCATCAAGGGCAGCACCAAAACAACAAGCAAGACCGCTCAATACCACGGCCATATCTTAGAAAATGCCAAGCCTGCGGTACACAAGGGCACTCAAAAAAACGTTGTCCTCACTTCAGACTAGTTGCACAATCTAATGGCCCAGTTATCTCTCATAATCAAGGGCAAAGATCATATGCCCCTCATCAAAATTGGCAGCCAAGAGCCAATGTAGCTACAAATCGTGCACCTTCATCAACACCTTGGCTAATGGACAACGAGACCTCACATCATATCACGAGCGATCTAAGCAATCTTGTTATGCACACTCCATATGATGCTGCAAATGATGTCTTGATTGGTGATGGCACAGGTCTACAAATTACACACATGGGTTCTAAATCCTTGAACTTCTCTACTCGTACTATTAATCTCAACAACATTTGTGTGTTCCATCTTTAAAGAGAATCTCATCTCTATTTATCAGCTATGCTTACACAATAATGTGTCTGTTAAGTTCTTGCCTCTGGTTTTTATGTAAAGGATAAGGAGTCAACAATGGTTCTTCTTTGGGGAAAAACTAGGAATGGTCTATATGAGTGGCCTTCACCAAATAAACCCGCAATGGTTATGTAAGCTGCTGCAAAGCTCACACTACAAGACCGACACAACCGACTAGGCCATCCTGCACCACCTATATCCAAGCATGTTACTTCAAGATTCAAACTCGCAGTGACAAAAAGCTCGAATAATCTTCACTGTAACCCCTATGAATGCAATAAAAGCCACAAGCTTCCCTTTGCTATGTCAAGTATCAAAACAACTTGGTCACTTGAAATAATCTTCTCTTATGTATGGACCTCCACTGTGCTTTCAATGGACAACATGAAATACTATGTTATCTTTGTCGATCATTATACATAGTATATTTGGTTCTATCCACTTCAAAAGATGTCCCAAGTCTACTCTGTATGTGAAAGATTCAAACTACTTGTAGAAAACTACTTTGAACTAAAGATTAAGTCCATCTATTCAGACAATAGTGGAGAGTACATTTCCTTATCATCTCTACTCACCAAACATGGTATTTCACATCTTACAACACCCCCAAATACTCCGAAATACAATGGTTATGCGGAGAGAAGACATCGACATATAGTTTAAACGGGTTTATCTCTGTTGCAACAAGGTTCAGTCTCTACTTGCTACTGGCCATACGCATTTACAACTGCAATATATCTCATCAACAGGATGCCTACTACACAACTGAAGATGACTTCTCCTTATGAGCAGATCTTTGGCTCTACACCAAACTATCATAAACTGAGAATCTTTGGATGTTTATATTACCCATGGGCCAAACCTTACATGGACTACAAGATGGATGCAAAATATACACCATGTGTCTTCCTTGATTACTCATTATCTCAGAGTACATACTATTGTCTTGACATCAACAACTTTCACATGATAACCTATCGGCATGTTCGGTTTATAAAGCAAGAATTTCCATTCCATAACCTGCAAGAAATAGAATTAAATGCGGAACAATCCTCTATCTCAGAATGGATTCCCCTCGTGTATCTAATCAACCAACATACAGATCCACCACTCTCTATTCAATCTTCATCAGCAACTGAAAGCACAACTTCCATGCCTGAGACACAGACTTTTACAGATTGACAGCAGGAACAACTGAATATTGTTGTTGTCCAGTCTGTAATACCAGCCTCCCATCCATGGCCAACAAATCATCATCTGATGGTTACTCATTCAAAGAACAACATCTCACGGCCTAACCGAAAGCTTGCTCTTATCACTCATATCGAACAAGAAGAACCTACTACAGTGACTCAATCTCTAAAATCACATGAATGACATCATGCCGTGAGTGCAAAAATCGATGCTTTAATTCAAAACAGTATGTGGGATCTGGTACCACCTACACCATCTCAAAAACACACTTGGGTGTAAATGGGTATTTTGAACAAAACATCACAATGATGGTTCCATTGATCATCTGAAAGCACATCTAGTTGCAAAAGGCTTCAATCAGCGTCTTAAAATTGATTTCAATGAAACTTTCTCTTTGGTTGTCAAATTCACCACAATAAGGGTAGTTCTAACCTTAGCAGCTAGTCATGGTTGGCCTTTATGGCAATTATACATAAACAATGCTTTCTTACAAGGGAATCTCCAATATGATGTGTTTATGCAGTAACCTCCGGGATTCATTGATAAGGATCGTCCTCATCATGTCTGCAAGTTACGCTAGGAAATCTGTGGTCTGCGTCAGGCTCCAAGAGTGGTATGCAGAGCTACGGAATTTTCTTCTTGAGAATGGTTTTCTTAATTCATTGGTTGACTCTTCTCTATTCATTTATCAATCTGGACAAATTCTACTTTATATGATCCTCTACATGGAAGACATTGTCCTCTCCGGTACGGATTCAGTGGCCTTACAGCACTTCCTGTCTCATCTTGCAGCCAGATTTTCTCTAAAGGATCTTGGATGCCTATCTTACTTCCTTGGAATGGATGCTCAGCACAACTTTGCTGGGATTACGCTATCTCAACTAAAATATCTTCTTGATATACTGCAACGGGAAAACATGCTTGCAGCAGAACCAGTTTCCACACCAATGAATCCAAACCGCACTTGGCATCTACATGATGGCACATCTCTCTCGGATGCAGGTGAAAATCGAAGCATCATTGGTGGGCTTCAATACCTTTTGTTAACACGCCCAAACATTGCCTTGCAATTAATTGACTTTCTCAATTTATGCATCGGCCTACAACTGTCCATTGGAAGCCGCTAAACGAGTCCTATGCTACTTGCACGACAAGGCCACCTTTGGTATCCAGCTCCGCAAAGCCATGTTTTCACTAGTTGTTCATGCGTTCTCTGAAATGGATTGGGTCAGGGGGATCATGACGATTACACCACCACCAGTGCCTATCTTGTCTATTTGGGAGGAAACCCAATCTCCTTGACATCAAAGAAACAACGGACAATTATCCGCTCTTACACAGAAGCAGAGTATTGTAATGTCGCCACCACCCCAGCAGAGGTTAACTGGATCACCTTTCGTCTCACTGAGCTAGGCGTTGTCCATCACACCTCCTCTGTCATTTACTGCAATACTATGTGGAAACTCAACTCTGTTCAAATCTCGTTTTTCACTCGCGCATGAAACACTTTGCGCTCATGTCTCTGTCGTTGATCAACTTGTAGATCTCTTTACCAAGCTGTTACCAAGCACTCAATTCACCAAATATCGGGACAAGATTGGCGCTCCTACAAAACCCTCCATATTGTGGGCGGCTATTATAGAGAAGAACAAAATATTGAATCCATTGCTCCAATATAACAACCCTCAAGACAAATATGATGAAGATTCTTGATCATGAAACAGTTCACGAAAACTAGTCAAAGTTGTTGATATAAATCTTTGTTGAACTTGTGACAAAACTCCACATCAATTCGATGATTCAAACACACAATTTAAAAAGGACGAGTTTGTTGTGCTTTCTTCTGAAGATAACATGTGTCAACCAACGAGTAGACATGATTTTGATATTGGAACGCCACCAATCAATCCTCTAAAAGCAACTTGTGCTAACCAAGAATCTCAAGGATAAGTTCTATGAAGATGCCACATCTCTAGTAAGAAAAAGCTAAGTCAAAATTTGGTTTAAAACTAAAAGAGAATACTTATCACAATTTAACCAAAGACATAATGCGTTTGAGAGTTTGGGTCGTATACCCTTTTATACGAAAAAGAGGGCACGAGTTCTCCATGATATTAGGTCTCTAATTAGCTAAACAAGACTAGGAAATAACCTACTATAGATAAACATAAAAAGAAATAGTCTAAACTAATTAGTATCCCATGAGATTTGGTTTCTTCATGGAAAAGCCTTTTTCACTCCGACTCGTCTTGTCATGCACGTGTAAGACTCCTTTGTGGACAAGGTGTCTTCAATTTGTGGCCAAGTGTTTTCAATTTGTTCGACTCTTCTTTTGTGGACAAGGTGTTTTCAATTTGTTGATTTTCGAAATTGGGCCATGGCTTCTTGTTGATCCATGACTTAAAGAAAAATGATGGGTTGGGCAGCCTTATCTAATGGTCCATGGGGTCCACTTATGGTAGATGGGCCATGGGGTCCATCTTGTACTCCTTGGGCCCAAACTTCTTGGGTCAATAAGCTTGAAACCTCTTTAAATCTCTTGACTATTAGGCGTGTAATTGGGTCTTCTTGAAGCCTTCATGAATCACTCCTCTCAAGCTCATTCATATGATTCACGACATAATTGGGCTCTTCAACAGGCTGCTCATGGATGCCTCTTTTAGTATACGGGTCGGGTGCAACTTGGGTTGCATCATTCTCCCCTTCTTGAAAAGGATTTATCCTCAAATCATCACCTACATCAAATGGAAGTAAGTTAGTAACATTAAAAGTAGCACTAACATTATACTCACCTAGAAGATCAAGCTTGTATGCATTGTCATTGATCTCGGCTATCAGTTGAAAAGGTCCATCTCCACACGGCATAAGTTTGGACTTGCGCTTTTCTGGAAACCTTTCCTTCCTCAGATAATCAAACCCAATCTCAGGGTTTGAAAATCACTTTCTTGCGCCCCTTGTTGGCGTGTTTGACAACTCATGTTGTCCTTTTCTCAATGTTTGCTCGTGCCTTTTCATGGATGGTCTTGACAAATTCAACCTTCTTATTTCCATTTAATTTTTTCACTCGAAGGTAATGAGTTAAATCCATAGGAAATAAAGGATTGAACAATAAATCATCTCAAAAGGCAAATATTGTGTTGCAGAATGAATATCTCTATTGTATGCAAATTCAACATGTGGTAAACATTCTTCCCAAGTTTTCAAGTTCTTAGAAATAAGTGCACGCAACAAAGTTCCTAGAGCTCTATTGACAACTTAGTTTGTCTATCAGTTTGGGGATGACAAGTAGTTGAAAACAATAACTTAGTCCCTAACTTAGACCACAAATTCTTCCAAAAGTAACTTAAGAATTTTGCGTCCATATAAAAAATAATAGTCTTAGGCATACCATGCAATCTAACAACTTCTCTAAGGAATAAATCAGCAACATAAGAACCATCATCAGTTTTGTGGCAAGGTATAAGATAAGCCATTTTAGAAAACCTATCCACAACAACAAAAATCAAGTCCCTCCCCTTTTTCGACCTAGGCACCCCATAACAAAATCCATTAAAATATCAACCCAAGGTTCATGAGAAATAGGTAAAGGGGTGTACAATACATGGGGGTTTAATCTAGTTTTAGCTAACTTGCACGTTACACATCTTTCACGAACACGAATAACCTCATGCTTCATGTTAGGCCAATAAAAATAATCATTCATAACATCATAAGTCTTAACTATTCCAAAGTGTCTCACTAACCATCCACCATGAGCTTCTTTCACCAGTAGTTCTCACGTATAACAATTTTCACAAAAAAAGAACCCATCATGCCTATAAAATTTCTCAAAACCATCCATGCCATATAAGTCTTCCCAAAGTTGTGATCAGCCTCATTTAAACTCTTAATATGCTCAAAACCAGGTAATTTAATTTCTAGCAAAGAAATAAGAGAGTACCTTCAAGAAAGTGCATCAACAACAACATTCTCTTTACCTTGTTTATACTTGATCACATAAGAAAAAGTTTCTACGAATTCAAGCCACTTGGCATGTCGTTGATTAAGCTTTTGCTGGCTCTTGAGATGCTTCAAGGACTCATGGTCTGTGTGGATTACGAACTCCTTTGGCCATAGATAATGCTGCGAATTCTCTAAAGCTCAAAGCAAAGTATACATTTCTTTGTCGTAGGTTGGGTAGTTCAGAGTAGCACCACTCAACTTCTCACTAAAGAATGCAATTGGGCGTCCTTTCTATATCAGCACTTTTATGAGCTCAAATGCCTTGGTTTGCTCTTCTCCCTACTTGAATGGTACGTTTTTCTTCATTACCGCTGTGATGGGGGTGACTAAGCAAGCTGCTAAAATCTCGTACAAAATGTCTATAAAAGCTAGACAAGCCGCGGAAACTCCTTACTTGACTCACGGACATGGGCATTGGTTATTCTTTGATGGCTCTCACCTTCTCCCTGTACACTTCAATGTCATCCCTGCTCACAACAAACCAAGAAACACAAGCTTGTTTGTACTAAATGTGCACTTCTTAGGTTTAGCATAAAGCTTCTCCTTGCGAAGAACTTCTAACACTCTCCTAATATGTATCACATGCTCATCTAAGTTTTTCGAGAAAATCAAGATATCATCAAAGTAGACAATAATGAATTTACCAAGGAAAGCTCGCAAAACATGATTTATAAGTCACATGAAAGTACTAGGTACACTAGTCAATCCAAAAGGCATAACCAACCACGCATACAATCCATAGTTAGTTTTGAAAGCGCACTTCCACTCATCACCTTCCTTCATTTGAATCTGATGATATCCACTCCTTAAATCAATCTTGGAAAACAAACATGCACCATGCAACTCATCGAGCATATCATCTAACCTAGGAATAGGATGACGATATTTTACCAATATGTTGTTGATGGCTCTGCAATCAGTACACATTCTCCAAGTTCCATCCTTTTTGGGCACGAGTAGTACGGGTACGGCGCATGGGCTCATGCTTTCTCTGGCGTGCCCCTTGGCTAGTAACTCGTCCACTTGCCTCTGCAACTCCTTAGTCTCTTCCGGACTACTTCTATAGGCTGGCCTATTCGGAATGGTAGCTCCTGGAACGAAATCAATTTGATGCTCAATGCCTCGGATAGGGGGCAAACCCGCGGGTAGGTCCTCTGGCATCACATCTGCGAATTCCTGTAAGAGAGAAATAATCGTGCTTGGTAGAGTACCAGCAATATGGTCAGTAGATAATAAGGTTTCCTTGTACATAAGTACAATCAAAGAAACACGAGAATGTAAAGCTTGCTTGATCTCACTCTTTTGGGCCAAATACAATTCTTTTGTGCTCACTTTTGGGGGTGCCTCACGTGTAACACTCTTTTTATTCTCTCTTTCTTTATCTCTCAAATCTCTCAACTTACATTGGTCCTCATTGACCTGTTTTGGAGGTAAAGGTACAAGTACAATACTTTTACCTCTATGATGAAATAAATATCTATTTGACCTCCCATCATGGGTCACACTCTTGTCAAACTGCCAGGGTCATCCAAGTAAGATATGACATGCATCATGGGCACTACATCACAAAGAACATCATCTTCATACTTTCCAATCACGAGAGGAACTATCACCTGCTTAACCACGCGCATCTCTGCACTGTCATACAACCACTGAAGTCGATATGGCTTTGGATGCATGATTGTATCAAGATTCATCTTTTGCACCAAGTAAGAACTAGGGGTGATTATCTGGAAATCGAAAATCGAAAATTGGAAATTTCCATTTCCAAAAAAATCCATTTCCGAGTTCCATTTCCATAATCATATTTGGTATAATAAAACAAAAATGGAACAGAAATTTCCTTCCAAACTGAGTTCAGAACGAAAATGGAAATAGGTGATCGAAAATGGAAATTTCTAATTTCCATACTCAATTTGAATTTAATCGGAAATAGAAATGGAAATCGGAAATGGAAATGGAAATGGAACGTTTTTCACTTCAAAACACAATGTATGGTAATCGGAAATCGGAAATGGAAATTTCCATTTTCATTTCTAATCGAAAATTTGGAAATCTCCGTTCCATTTTTGATTCCGAACGAAAATAAGGTAATTCGAAACAGAAATGGAATGAAAATTTCTTTCCGAACTGAGTTCGAAATGGAAACGGAAATGTCCATTTCCGTCGAAAGTTTCGATTTAAGCACCGTTAGTAAGAACTAGCCACATTTGCACAACTCCCTCCATCTATGATAACACTGCAAACTCTATTAGTAACAAAACAACGTGTATGAAAATGATTCTCACGTTGTGATTGATCAACTTCTTCTTTAGTCTGCATGATCAGAGCTCATCTCACTACCAGCATATCTCCAATCGCTGCTTCAGTTTCAAATTCCTCAAGCTCATATTCACTAAATTCTCGATCAAAGGTCTTGACCTCTTCCTTAGAAGATACCTCACCGTCGGCTTTAAGGAGTATTGTTCGTTGATTCGGGCACTGCTTGCAATATGATCTAAACCTTGGCATTTGAAACATTTAATATCATGATGTCTTGATGTAGAAGGTGTAGAAGTACCTTGTTTAACCATAGGTTTTGTCTCAAACTTCTTTGGTGGTTTTGATTTAGATTTGTCCGACTTTGGACTCGGTTTCTACCATTTGGAGGTCATTTTCCATGTCGAACTAGAACAAGAATTCGAACTCGCCTTTTTTACGAAATTTCTCTTAAGCTATTATTGAACCTCAAGCTCTACATAATGTTGCAACTCAAAAATATCAACTATCTTTCGATTTAGGCCTTGGAGAAATCATGCCATAGTAACCTCACGATCTTTTTGAATGTTGCCTCTGATCAAAAGTAACTCCATCTTCTTGTAGAACTCCTCCACACCTTTAGATTATTGCCTCAAACGTTGGAGATTCTGATGAGTGTCACAAATAAAGTGTGTTGGAACAAACCTTCTCCTCAAGATCCTTTTCATCTCATCCAATCACCTAAAGGATCATTGCCATCACGTCTCCTGTTGCTCAAAACCTGATCCCACCACGTAATATCATAATCAGTAAACTCAATGGATGCGAGTTTTACCTTCTGGCGAGCAGTATAGACATGAAACTCAAAGATCTTCTCGACTTTCATCTTCCATTCCAGATATGCCTCTAGGTCATTCCTTCCTGCGAAGGTGGGAATCTTATTTTTTACGTTCCCTAAACTTTTCTCACGAGCACGTCTTGGGAAGGCTAAGTCACGGGCAGCCTGATATGGGGGGTCACGAATGGCCTGATATGGGGGCCGTCAGGGCTGTTGAACCCTCATGGACCACGATTTGCATTGGCTCCTCGTCTAGGTGGCTCATAATGATCATCAATGTCAGCAGACCATGCATCATTATCATCTCGTTCATCCTGCTGCTCAACAACGTTCTCAGGTGGATTTAGGGGTTGACCAGCCATGGCTTTACCTGTTTCGTGCAACAACTTTTTTGAGGCGGCCAGATCCGCAGGGGCAGTTTTGATGTGTTGGATGGTGGATGCATCAGTAGCCATTCGAGCTTCAATATGTGTCATGCGTTCTTGAGTATTCTCAGTGGCCATCATCAATTGGCGCATCATAGTAGCCATTTGTTCAAGGGTAGTTGTTGTAGGTGTATTCTCCTCTGTAGAGTGATTTACAGACTTGTCTTTAAGGGACATGTTGTGTACCTGGAAAGAAAAAAAGGTTAGTCTAAAATAAACTCACCACTCCCTCACATGTATAAACTCAAAGATGATCACACAACCACTTGTGTATCACTCAATTCTGCTTTTACACTCTCTAAAACCTCACCATTCTGCCTTTTCCCTCTCAGTATTGTTTTAGTCAATCTCCAACTCAAACCTTTTCCTCAAGCTGATATCAATCCGGGATGGACTGTACTTGATTCAAGATTAGATTTACTTAAGAAGAACTATCCTTTTAGGGACTGAAAAGGGCGGCAGTCTCGGGTTTGAATATGAAGAACTCAACTCGTGACAACTCTATAAGACTCCAAACAAATCAAAATGACTTAACTAGAATAGATCTCTCGCTGGTTGAACCAATTTCGATGAAGTACTATTTTGAGGATCTTGAATTTCTTTACTTTTTTTTTTCAAATCAGATCCCCTTCCTCTTTTGAAATGGAAAATTTTCATTTTTTTGAACGATTTTTTTTAATAATCAACAAGGTTACAACTAAAAAATTCAAAGAACAATACTGAATTTAAAGATAGAGCTATCAAATAATTTCGACCTCAAAGCTACCAATGAGCTAAGCAACCTGAACATGTATGATAGGTGCAAAAACATCCTAAATCTGGCTCTGATACCAAATGATATGAGTCTTTGCCGAACATTTAACAAAACCCCACACCAATTCGATGATTCAAACACACGATCTAAAAGGGACGAGTTTGTTGTGCTTTCGCCTGAAGAC
>JAOWBN010242094.1:0-12020 GCA_028565015.1 Pinguicula moranensis | reverse complement strand
ATATATCATAGCACCAACATGACTCTCATGTTGTGCCAGAGGAAATGGTTCTGTTGGTGGATCAGTTGTGTTGCTGTCCAGACCTACTTTCCACGTTCTGATGTCTTTATTTTCAACAAACTCCTGAATAACGTGATATTGCCGTTGGATATGCATATGCGCCTACTAGAACCATCACCAAGTGCATCAACAACCTTTTGTATTCATATCCCCATTTTGCAAGCCTCGCAAGCAAAAATATGTATATCTATTCAGCTTGAATGGTGGAATCAGCCGTATAACCCTGTTTGGAACTCTTCCAACATATGGCATCACCATTAAGCATATACATAATCTGTCTGTGATTTTGAGTCATTCCGGTTGGTTTGGAAGCTTGCATCACAGTACCCTGTAGCTGTGAAATGCTCCTCACCACCTTAGACCAAAATAAAATCCTTAGTCCTTTTCAAGTACTTAAGAATGTTCTTGACCACTGTCCAATGATCCTCCCGGGATCCTGCTGATATCGGCTCGTTATGCTCAAAGCATAAGATACATCAGGTCATATCATAACATGGCATACATAATCAACCCAACCGCCAATGCGTAGGGTACTATGCTCATCTTCTCTCTATGCTCACGTGTCCTAGGACACTAAGACGTAGTGAGAGAGATACCATGTACTCTGACTTAAACCTATGAGTCTCTTTGATCTATCTCGATAGATCTGGATACCTAAGATATAGGTAGTCTCGCCCAAGTTTTTCATTGAGAACAAAGTACTCAATAAGACTTTGACATGTTCAAGCATAGGAATATCATTCCCAATCAACATTATATTATTGACATATGATACCAGAAATACTATTTAGCTCCCACTCAATTTATTGTATACATAAGGTTCTTTTGGGTTTCTAATGAATCACATATTCTTGACCTCGTCATCGAACCTCATGTTCCAAGTCCGAGATATGTGATTTAGTCCATAAATGGACCTCTTAAGCTTGCATACCTTTTCAGCTCTTTTATGATTGACAAAACCCTCATGTTGTACCATATACACATCCTCTTCGAGAATCCAGTTCAAGAATGCGGTTTTGACATTCATCTGCCATATTTCATAATCATGTAATGCAGCAATATCTAAAAGAATCCGAATACACTAAAACTTAGTCACTGATGCAAATGTCTCCTCATAATCGATTCCTTCGATTTGAGTAAACCCCTTAGCAACCAGACGGGCCTTGTACACAGTTAGATTGCCATCTATATCGGTCTTCCTTTTGAAGACCCATATGTTTTTGACAGGTTTTACCCCATCAGGTAAGTCAACCAAGTCCCAGACATGGTTGTTTTCCATGGATTGCAATTTGGATTTCATGGCCTTATGCCATTCCTCGAAATCTTTTCTTGACAACGCTTCATTATATGTCATGGGATCGACATCACCAGTAAGTAATATCTCATGTAGCCTTAAATACTTCTCAGTTTCTCGAACTACTCTCCCTGACCATCTAACGGGTGGTGAATCTTGTTTCATAGCCTCACTTGGAACTCGCTCAACTTCGGTGTTACCCAAAGTTTCCGGTAGTGAATGATCTCAAATTTCATCAAGAATGATCTTGCTCCCACTACTTTTCTTGGAGAGAAAATTCTCCTCCAAGAATACACCATGTCGAGCAACAAACGCTTTGTTATCGGGCCTCTGATAGAAGTAGTAACCCTTGATTTCCCTCGGGTATCCTATGAAGAAGCACTTGTCAGACTTAGAACCAAGTTTTTCAGGTGTCAACCGCCTAACATACGCTTCGCAACCCCAAATCTTGGATAAGAAAAGTTAGGACTCTCCACTTCCATATCTCATACGGAGTTTTGTCTATTGATTTGGTAGGAACTCTATTTAAGGTGAACATAGTCGTTTCAATGGCGTATTCTCAAAATGATAAAGGTAATTATGCACGACTCATCATTGATCGTTCCATATTCACCAAAGTACGATTTCTGCATTTGGACACACCTGTTGCGGTGTTCCAGGTGCAGTCAACTGGAGAACTATTCCACAGTTTTTAAAATGATCACGAAACTCAAAACTCGGGTGTTAGCCACCGCGATGCGATCACAGTGCCTTAATCTTCTTCTCAAGTTGATTTTCGACTTTATTCTGGAATTCCTTGAATTTCTCCTAGGATTCAGCCTTGTGCATCATCAGATACACATAGCCATATTTACTGAAATCATCAGTAAATGTAATGAAGTACGAATACCCACCTCGTGCACTTGTGCTCAGAGGACCACACATGTCTGTATGCACTAATGCTAACAGCACAGGGGTTCTCTCGGCGACCTTCTTTAAAAGTGTCTTGTTTATCTTCTCAAGTAAAAAAATTCACACCTATCAATCGACTCTCAGTCTAAAGAATTTAGAAGTCCAGTCGTTTGGAGCTTCTTTATGCGATTCTCGTTAATATGACTGACCTAAGCAACAATGCCATAATAGGGTTGAGTTATCATTGTTAGATATAAGTCGTTTAATACTTTGCGGTTAAGGTATGCTCTTGTTCCTAACCGAAACCATATCCTTACCTTTTACTGGCTCTTGAACCTATCCTTTTTATTTTTCCTAACAACCTTATTATACCTTGACACTAATAAAATATCAGGAGCCCCCCTGATGGATGTCTCAGCCGTCAATAGCATTGAATGCAACTCAATCAACGGCTTTGCAATTCCTGCCATATTATAATTCATTATAAACATCGAAAAACTCGATGGCAAGAAATATAATATCAGATCAGTGAAGAGTTCTTTGTCGATGGTAGAACCAAACTTCCCAAGTTGTTCTATTAAACCCATGATCCTTTGAACGTACATACTAACCGAGACTCTCTCAGCCATACGACATTCAAATTATTCTTTAGCAATACGATAACGCTCACAGCGCGCTTGCTCTTGAAACATGTTCTTGAGCTCGCGAATCATATTGTATGCTATTCAATCCTCAAACTGTTTTGAAGATTAGAAATCAGGGATTCTAGCACGAGGCAACTGACCTCATTTGCTTCATCGACTTTCTTCTCATACAGTTTTACGTCAGCACGAAATTAAAGTTGTAACAGGTGGAGGAAAAGGAATAGGCAAGTCTAGGACATGGTCCTTATTCTGTTGTTTCAAAAAAAAAATTCAGGTTACGGCACCAATCAATGAAGTTGGAACCGTTGAGTTTGTTTTGTTCTATTACAGACAGAGGGGATATATGTTCGGAATCTAAGATGATATCATCTATAAAACATCTAACAAAATGCAAAGATTTGGTCCAGTTTCATGTTGTGTGTTCATTTCAAAACTAGTACTGAACCCTACTACATATATGATTGTGTCCCCGTATGCAGTAGGCCGGAGATCCACATTTTACCACGCCAAGCCAGCTGAGGCATGAACTCAGAATGGATTTATTTAGGTAAACCTCTCTCGATTAATCACATGTCCCGCATATGACTCTCGGTTGGTTAACAACACCTCGTGTATTGTTAACACCTTGCACTAGGGCTCGAATCTTATCTGGTAGCCTTATTAGACAAACCTATTCTATATGCCTAGCACGACCTCAACTCCTACGAGATACAAGGCGATGCATACTTAGTAGGTTAAACATCAACCCTATTCAAGTAGTTTGAAGAGGATATAATAGAAAATGGATTACGTCCTAATTTTTTACCTTTTGGACAATTCGCGCTTTGAAAACAAATTAATCACATTAACAATCAAGAGCACGAACAGAGCAATTAAATAAATAAATGCGTAAAGAAATAATTACATCTAATGCAATTATTTCTGTTGAGTAATATGACATTTTCAATCTTGAATTGTCATCTACGTGGACAAATCATCCACAAGCATTTCGATGCCGCTTCAAAACTTCATCCCACGAACTCGAACTAACAATCTAACTACTCGGCACAAGAGCCTCTAATATTGGCATAAACAGATTGCCAATCAAAAGCAATGGCATAACACATTGCCATGAATTAATAAATGGCATAACACATTGTCATGAATTAATAAATGGCATAACATATCGCCATAAATTAATAAGGGCTCGGCAAGCCAATTACAGACGTATGTCATAATCTAAAAATTATGTCATATCACTCAACATCCTGCAAAACCGAGTTAGCACAATCTAACACGGTACACAGATTATTATAATTCAATTTCTCAAATTGAAAATAATAAATTCGAATAGGCATCAAACAACAAGCCAATAATCAAAATTCACGTATTTCCAATCAATTGAATGCCTAACTATAAAATTCAACAATTTCAACATTATTAAAATACGCAAACCCTAATTGCATTATATAAGCCTAATTCAGAAATTACATCACACGAAATTTTAAATTAGGCATTTTAACAAAATCATGCAATTAACATCTAATTAAATAAATAAAAATCATCAATTGGTTAATTAGATTATTAATCAATTCTCAATTGACTAATAACATACAAACCCCCAAATTTTCAATTGATATTTTTAAATTGATCACAAATTGAGCATTCTTAGCAAAATAATGCAATTAACCTCTAATTGAGTTATCTCATAACTTTAATTGCATTAATTAACCAATAACTAATCCCAATAAGATCAAAAACCCGAAACTTAGAAATAATATATTTAGGGCTTTTCGAGTTTCTAGATTTTTGATACAATTAACCAACCAATCATGCAATTAAAACATTCAATTGCATATCGAAAGTCCTAATTCAATCCAATTGAATCATTAAAACCCCTAAATAAATAATTCAAAAATTCCACAAAGGGGCTTTTCATTTCTACGGACCAAAATTGCAATTGATCATTCTAAGCTGCAATTCAAGTATCTAATTGCATTATCAAACATCTAATTGAACCAAATCAATTGGAAATAAAAACCCCTATATCACAAAATTCGCAATTTTTGGATTTAGCAAATTCAAACTCAATTAAACACTTAATTATGTAATTAACATTTCTAATTACATAATCCACCTATTAATTGAATCAATTTCGACTAACACTAACGAAATCGATCAAATCCGATTTAGGGTTCTTAAGGCAATTCGGAATTTCGGAATTTTTTTCCAAATTCACAATCAATTAAACACTTAATCATGTAATTTGAACCCCCAATCACATAATTAATGTTTTAATTGAACAATATTGAATCAAAACCATGAAAACCCGAATTAGGGTTCTTGAGGAAATCACAAATTCAATCGAAATTTTCAATCAATCACCAATTGAATCCGAATTCACCTCAAATAACACGAATTAAACACACAATCCATGCACTGATACCAATTGTAGGGATCAAGTGGGCCGATTTCTAAATTTCCAAAAACTGTCAATTTCGGACCACACCTAAAATCAGACCATACCACCATGTAATTCGTGTTTTAGAGTTAAGGTAAATATGTACTTACCTCATTTGGCTGGAATTCGTGAAGACTCATCGGAAAACTCGAACAAAACCGTGACGATGTCATTCACGAAACCCCCAAAGAAGCGAGTCTCTACCCGGAGCACTCCTCGGCAAAAGAAGCGGGCTGCTAGACCCACAAATGCCGGCGACTCAACTGGCTGGAGAAACGAGCGGAAGTCTCTCGGTGATTTTCTTTTCTCTCTATCGAGTTCGTTCGAGAAAACACGATTAGGATAGACACTCGCTCACCTGTATGAAAACTCATTTCATATTTTATATTATAAGTCATTGGGCTTCCACTTATTTGGCCCAATACAAGATTATGAATTGATTGATTTGGGCTCAAATTAATTCGAGCCCACTTTCTATCCTACATGTGACGGGTTCGAGTAAATCGAGCCCAGTAACCATAAATTGAGTCAATCCCACTGAAACTCAATTTTTTTTTGTATTCAGGCAATTGAATTAATTAATCCTAATTAACTCGTACCAAGCCGATCTCGATTAGCTCATAAAATTAATTATGTCCCACATAAATAATTTTTTATGCTTCAATTCGCCAAATACAGCAACCTGATAGGATCTATATCTAAATCTGTATTATTATAAGCGGCATCTAGCAATGCATTATGATCCAATTTAATATAGATACATCGTGATCCTATAAATTCCATTTAGTATTAATTCTTTCATCATTTAATATCCAATGATTATTGTCAAGCGTAGGAATATGTCATCTTTGACCATTAATAACTTTCTTGATATAATAATTAATAACATGTGACTATCTCGTAATCACAAATTGCATGCGTAACTATTATTACTGTATCAAGGGGCCCAGAGATATTAATAATCTCATTTCAAATATGATATGGACAAAAGTATCATCTTGATATTCCATACCCAGCGTGCATTGTGCATATTCGACAAACTTACTGTTATGACCCCTCGGTTAAGAAATGCGTTAGATAATCTTCTTTTTTTCATACCAAACTTTATTTAATGAATGCCTTATAATCAGTTTGTGTTGAGAGCAAACAACACATTTAAATTCACTGGTTTGAAAAATCTTCTTTTTTTCATTGAACGACCACATGAATTTTCTATAATTTTTTGCATTATAAATTATCCGAGATAGCCAATCGATCACGCCATGCTTTGAAAGTTTTAATATTCTTTAGACTTTCAACAACATAAACTTCAACAATTGTAATTATAGTGTATTACAATCCAGATGACATTATGGGCAATTTTTTAAGATGCATTTGTTACCCAAATAATTTATATAATACATAAGTATTTTCATCTTTTTCGTTCATAGTCTCAATATGATATTCATTTCGGCGAATATCATTAAAACTCAATAAATTTTGTTGACACTTATATGAGAATAAAGCATCACCAATTATGATGTTTATCCCTCGTGTTTGTACAATTTGTGCTCTTCCGGAGTCCTCAATTAATTTCGCACTACCAGTATTGTAATAACATACGCTTCCCTCATCGATAGGAAGATAAAATATTTTTTATTGTTGAATATCTTGTGTGTTATTACACTGTCTACGAGACATGCATCCTCATTTGATTTGGATAAATTTATAGTTACCTTCAATAAATAAATAACAACAAGAAATAAACAAAATCAAACTTATAATAAAATAGCGATTATATTATAAATCAATTATAATACTGTGGGCTAGATAAAATACAAAAAAAATTAGATATTTTTGCCACTATTCATGGGATCAGTGTGGGCGAAAAATACATCAAATTTTTAATCGAGAAAATCATCTTTAACAAAATTCATTTCTACATTCTGCATTGAATTTTGGACAACGTTTGTCTCCGCATTATTCCATTTAACTTTTGAAGCTTGATAAAGTTGTACAAGGTGCTTTGACGTACGACAAGTACGGGAGCAATGATTATTTATCCACATCGATGACAACATTTTCTACATTCTTGTTGCCCTGAGATTCTTTGTTGCGACCTTGCAAAATTATCATTTTTCTCCCACTTCTGGTGGTTATTTGTATTATTGAGATTATTGAGGCAAAAGTAAGGATGATTTCTATGATTTTCACGTCCACGACCACGGCGGGGGCCTTGATTAAATGTATTCGCATTCACTATGGAAATGGAACAGAATCACTTGGACATAATTGATGATTTTTTATTAGCAACTCGCTATTTTGTTCAGCCACAAGAAGACACAAAATCCGTTCGTAGTACTTCTTAAAATTCTTTTCATGGTATTCCTGCTACAGGAGCATATTGGTGGCATAAAAAGTAGTGAATATTTTCTCTAGCATGTCCTCATAGGTAGTCTTTTAACTACATAGCTTTAGTTGAGAATTAATTTTAAATATGGCAGAATTGTATTCGCTTACAGATTTAAAATCTTGTAAGCGTAAATGCGACAAATCATAACAAACTTTTGGAAGTATCACCATTTTTTCGTAATCATATATGTCTTTGAGATTTTTTCAAAGATCTGCATGATCTTTTATAGTAAGGTATTCTGCCTTCAATTCCTCATCAATATGGTGGCGAAGAAATATCATGACTTTTTCATTATCTTGTTGAGATGCTTTATTTTCATCTTTTATGGTGTCTCTGAGATCCATAACATTTAAATAGATTTTCGCATCAAAAATTTATTACAAGTAATTTTTTCTCGTGATATCCAAAGCTATTAACTCAAGTTTAGAAACATTTGACATTATAACAATAATTAGTTAACTTTACCTTAGTAGGAATGTTTGTAACTCAGTAGAAGAGTCGCGCTGATAACGTGTTATGAACTAATTAATAAATTCTGTAAATAAAGTAAGGAATTTGATATGTGCAAATGAACTATAAAGAACAAATGCAAGTTTTCTTTTAAATTTCTTTCCTCTCAATCTTTATTTTTCTTCTCATCTTGTATGCATATTTATACACAACCAATTATCTAAAATCACATGCCTTTAATTAATTCTAATACTATTCAATATTATTTAATACTATTCGACTCTATCAAATACTATTTAATACTATTCAACAGTATTCGACATAAATATTATATCCGCATCCATCGCCAAACGTTGGCATTCAATCCATAATAAAAATTGAGATTTTGCTTGAAGTTCTCTTTTTTTAAGACAAAGAGTTCAATATGAGTAATTTAAAATTTCATTTTGATTCTTGCTTCTTTTTTTTTCAACCAGAATACTAACGTACTTGTCACTCTTTCTCCTTCTAATTGTATTTGTGTAAATAAGTAAAAGATATCACATTTTTTATTATTAAACTACTCTTAAACCTTAACAAGAATCTTCGAAAATCATAATTTATGTGTCTTTAGAATTTTTTAATATTTAAATAAGCTATTGTAGAAAAATATTATTCCAACTACTCCAAACTGTTATAGAAGTTTCAAACACTATTATAATAATTTTTAAATTTTAATTTTTTTTTATAATTTTATAAAATACTCAAAAATTACAAAATTAATAGGAGAAGTAAAATAAAAATAAGATGATAAGCAAAAAAAGAAAATACATAAATACAAAACTGGGTCTAAATCACCATTTCTGCCAACCTATTTTTTCTAAAAAAACAAAAAACAATCCAGCAAACCCCAGAAGTCTCCTTCGGATCAACTGGGCAAAACCAACGGTCAAGATCATTCCATCTGAACCCTTATAACCTTCTTCATTGAACCCAAAAGGTTCATCATCACATCCTCAAGATTCATCTTCTTCAGGCTCACGGAAGCGGAAGAGACTTGCCCTAATTCGTCGGGACATGACTAATTGGACGGCGGAGGCCGTCTCCAGGCTGATCGACGTCGGTTTCTCGCTGCCAACGTTGCTTTCCCGGTGGCCGAGTTTCTTCACCTCCCACTTGACGCGGCCGAGATGGACTGGCAGGTTGGGATTCGGTCTTAGCACAGTATGGCCCGGCCGGTGGGCGCCTCAATTCAGGCTTCCTGACATCGACGACGTCGTGTGGTCCTTCATCTCCGCCGTGGAATCCGTGGCGCTGGTCTCCTTCTTGTGCTTCTTCTTCGTCTTCTGTGGCTGCACGGTGTGAATTTCTGATTGAATCTGTAGCGACTATTTTGTGTATAAATTTATTTCTCTTGTCCTTGGTGTTCTCGAGATCTGTTAATTGTAGACTCTTCATTTCCGGTGGAGATATGATGGCGGATACTCCGTTGATTGCGGCGCGTGATGAGAGCGCGTAGGTTTGTTTTTTTGTTTTATTTTTCTTCTGTTTTCTGTTTTCTGCAGTATTGTTTGTTCTATTCACTGCACTTCAGTTTGGTTTGAATGACTCTGATATTCACTTGTATTTCTTTGGATTCATCTGAACTTTATTTGTAGTGATTAGTGGGCAGGTATTATTATGGCAAAATGCACACAATCGCGGATTAGGAAAACTATATGTTAAACCGATGATGGGAAAACGATGATATATTAGATATCGTAGTTCGTAGACGACATCTGGGATTTTAAAAAAATCGGTGACAACAGTCTACGCGAGCGACAAGATTAAATTCTAATTAATTTGTGTTGATGGGCGTGGGCTGGGGTTGTCCCCAGCGATTTTTGACGAAGAAAGTAGTAGCAATGTCCTCCGACGGCGAGGAGGGACTGTACTTTGACCTTGAGTTGCAGAAAATGACCTTGTGCGCCGTTGACAAGGTCATTTTTTGCGATTAACGAAGAAAGTAAAGCGAACAAACTTCCTAGATATCCGCCATTGAAACCTCCGCCCGAGGCCGTCGCTTCCATCAACGACATTCTGTCTGTATGCCTGCCAATCGACACCGTTTTGCACTACGGATTTTTATGCTAGACATAGTTATCTCTCTTAATGATAATATTGAAGAAGGAGAAATATAGGATTTGACTTGTATACTAATAGAACTCCTAACATCACATTAACATGTAAAATATGTCATATTGAAGTAGATGTGTAGGATTTGAGTTGTATATTGATTTGTATAGAATTGTTAACATGTAAGTCTACATATATATGAATATAATGAGATCTTTGAATCATTGAAAATCAGAGTTCGTTTGTTTCGATTGTGATTTTCTCTCACGCTGATTTATTTTGATCCTCGTATCCATTCTTACTTGAGTTTTCTGCATTATACTAGTGCATCAGATTTAGTTTTCTGCACTAGACCAGTGCATCAGATTTCTTCTCCACGTTTCTGTCTACAATTTTTGTTCCCGCTTCAAGTTTATGGCGTCTTCAGCATTCCAGTTGTCTAGTCTACCTCCAGTTCTTGTTACTAAATGTGATGACCCTAATTACCTTATATGGGCATCACAAATCGTATCGATTCTTCGAAGCCATGACCTCATGGGTATTGTTGATGGCACTGTCGTTGCACCACCGAAGAATTTTGCCGTTGGTGTTGCTGGTGTTGAGAAAGAAAATTCAGCCTACATTAAGTGGTTTAAGAAGGATCAATTCTGTCTTTCTTGGATTAACTCTACCCTTACCGAACGGGTCCTGGAGCAGGTTTTTCATATGGGGAATTCTTCCTGTGTTTGGGAGTATCTTGCCACAAAGTATTATGGTCAAAACCGTACTGATCTCTTCGACTTCCGGCGTCGTCTTCAAACCATGAATCAAGGTACCAAGTCTTGTAGGGAATATCTTGATGCTGCAAAACGAATGGTCGCTGAATTATGAATGAGTGGTTCTTCAGTTTCTGATGATGATTCAATTTCGTATGTGACTGCTGGATTACATTCCCAGTATGATTTATTCATTGCAAACATTAATTTGATACGTGAATCTACTACCATGTCGTTGGAGCAGTTTGAGAAGTCTCTTCTGTCATATTCCCAGAAGTTGCCGCCTGTTCTGATTAAAGTTGTTGCCTTCTATAAGGCTTCTAATTGGTCGCAGAATAGGGGAGGTTACGGCAGTTCGCAGCAACTTAATAAGAATAGGAGTTTTGGGCCAAATCTTGGGTCTGGGCCGCACGGAAATTCTCAACAGAATTATCCAAATAGTAACTTTGAGTCTAGGCCACAAGGAGGCTTTGGAAATGAATTTGGACAGTAAAATAATTATGGTCATGGGCCTGTAAACAATCAGTCTCGTTACAACAACTTTGGGCCACCAATGAACAGTATGCAGCAAGACCGAGTTCGCAATGTGTGCCCTAGAAATTTGGGCCAAAGGCAGCACTATTTATCTGACCCAATACCCGATTCACAGTCCTTCTTGCAGCCCAACTCGCAGCAAAATGGGCCCAACTCACAGCAAAATGGGCCTCCCCCTAATGCCGTGAAATGTCAAATTTGTGATCGCTATTTCCATATTGCTCTTGACTGCTATCAACGGATGAATTTTTCCTATCAAGGGAAGCAATCCCCTGCTCGTCTCGCAGCCATGGCAGCACAGGTTAATCTGGATATTGATGATAGCATTTGATTTGTTGACAGTGGTGCTAATGTGCATATTGCCAACAACTCAGTTTCTCTAACACAGTAGGAAGCCTATTCTGGTTCTGACTCCGTAGCAGTTGGGAATGGTACAGGTTTGCAGATCACTAACACTGGTACCCTC
>JAOWBN010242083.1:0-12021 GCA_028565015.1 Pinguicula moranensis | reverse complement strand
GTCCCCATGCCTCCGCCTCTGCCTGTACGCCCACCCAACAATGGCGTTCTTCATCTTTGTATACTGTAACTCTGAATCAATGTTTCTGAATAAAACCTTCTGACCTTTCAATGGCGCTAATGCAATTCTAGGGATACATAACAAGCTGGAAATTCAACTGGTTACAGGAGTTGCCAAAATGGTGAAGATGGGATGAAAGGCAATGAAAGAGACGTAGGAAACTTCAAGCGAGGGTAAGGGGAGGAGAGAGAGAAGGGATAACGATAGGGTTTTATAGAGAAATATGACATTCATTAACTACCCAAAATATTACATAAGAGTTTGATTTTATATATACAAGCTAGTAGCGTCACATTTCACACAACTACGACTTCCTAATGACAATACAACAAAATACGTCTAACTAATGGTACACAGCGTAATATATTACATAAAACGACTTTCCCACATTTTCCTCGCCTGTGCAATTTCTCCACCTTCAGCTAACAGTTGGTTGAGGGGCTCTGATATCAACTGGCTTCCTTTGCTTCCTACTTCTTCTCCCTTTAGCCTTCCATCTTACCAAGGGATATTTGTTTAGCAGGGATGGACCTGTTACACTACTCTCGCCTTTTTTCCAGCCTTGTCCCCAAGGATCAATTTGGGGGAAATGTTGGTGCATAAGTGAGCCATCCTCCCAAGTTACATGTTCCGGAGTAGATCCAGTCCATTGCACCAGCCACTATTATATAGAGCCATTCTTCCGAGGCTTTATTCTTTTGTCCAGTATTTGCGCTGGATATATCAAGAAACTTCCATCAGATTTCATCATAGGTGGTGTTCCTGAGTTAATCTCCCCGCTCTTGAGTTTCTCCTTCAATAAGGAAACATGAAAAACAAAATGAATTTTAGATGATTTAGGTAGGTCTAGACGATAAGTTACTTGGCCAATCTTTTCAAGTACGATATATGGACCATAAAACCTCGGTGACAATTTCATATTTCTCCTGAATTGCAATGAGTTTTGGCAATAGGGATGCAATTTCAGATACACTTGATCTCCTACCTCTAATATCATTCAGTACATCGCTTATCGACATTGAGCTTCATTCTCCACTAGCCTTCATCAAATTCTCCTTCATTAGCCTCTGTATCTCTTCTTTCTATTGATGAAAGTCTTTAACAAATCCCACAATGGTTCTAGTAGAGACTGGTATGGGGATATGACGAGCTTCATATCCATAGAGTGCTTTGAAAGGTGTCATTCTTGCACTGGTATGATGTGTAGTATTGTATCAAAACTCGGCCAGGGGCAACCACTTGCACCAGAAGTGGAATTTTTGGGAGCACATGCATCTCAAGTATGTCTCCGAGAAGCTATTAACTCGTTTCGTCTGTCCATCAACCTGAGGGTGGTAAGCAGAACTGAGAGCCAACTTCACTCCTGCCAACCTCATAAGTTCAATCCACAAGTTACTCGCAAGAACTCTATCTCTGTCAGAGATGATCTCCTGGGGTAACCCATGGAGTCGATATATTTGATCAAGGAAAATTTGTGCCACAGTTTCAGCAGTGTAGGGATGTGTCATGGCTATGAAATGGCATACTTACTGAATCTGTCCACTACCACTAGAATTAGGTGTTTCCCTTTAGATTTAGGCAACCCCTCAATAAAGTCCATACTAATACTTGTCCAGGGAGATGGTGGAATATCAAGTGACTGTAGCAATTTTGCATGAGCAGATGGATAAGGTTTGCTACATGCACATACTTCACAACTATTAACCCAATCCTTAACTTCCCTTCTTATGCCAGGCCAATAAAAGTAAGTTCTAATCCAATTTATGGTGGCTTGGATCCCAGAGTGACCACCAACAGGTGAATCATGAAATATGGTTATAATATTATGCCTCAGGTCTGTTCCTTCACCCACACAGATCTTCCCTTTACGCCTCAACAATCCATTCTGCAATAGGTACTCAGGGTAGTTGATTGGATTCACAGCCTTTGCTTGAAGGATATTGGTGAAATGGACGTCTTCTGTATAGCTGTCTACTACCTCATTCATCCATTCAGCTTGTCCAACTGAGATACTATAGCAACTTGTATGCATCTCAGGTCCAAATCTGGATAAGGCATGAGCAACCTTATTTTCCACTCATTTTTTTATACTGCACTGAGTAATCATACCCCAACAATTTTGTAGTCATCTTCTATTGTGTCATTGTGTTCAATCTTTGCTCTAGGAGGTGCTTAAGGGCTTGCCGATATGACTTTATAACAAAAGGGGAGCCAAACAAATATCCTTTCCACCTTTTCACAACTAATAGGTGGAAAGTGCCTGCTGTTTCTGTCCCAATGCCTTACTGTAATAGGCTATAGGTAGTCCATTTTGTGTTAGTACTACCCCTATACCCTTGTTACTCACATCAGTTTCTACTACGAACTTCTCATCAAAGTTTGGTAGACTCAGTACAGGAGTTGTACACATTGCTTTCTTTAAATACTCCAGTGCTTCTTCAGCTTCTTCACCCCACTGAAATGAATCTTTCTTCAATAGTTGAGTGAGGGGTCTAGTAATGGCTCCATAATCCCTGATAAATTTTCTATAGTGCCCGGTTAATCCCAAGAATCCTCTAAGGGATTTGAGGGTTGTAGGCCTTGGCCAATTCTTCATAGCCTGGATTTTAGAAGGATTAGTAGCTACTCTTCCCTTTGAGATGATGAGTTCCAAGTATTCAATAGCCCCCTGGTCAAATGAGCACTTTGATTCTTTAGCATATAACTGATGCTTTCTCATAACTAATAGCACATATTTCAAATGGCCAAGGTGGTCCTCCCAACCACGGCTGTATAACAATATAGCATCAAAGAAAACAAGTACAAACTTGCAAATAAAATCAAAGAATACCTGATTCATTAGACTTTGGAAGGTAGCTGGCACATAACCAAGAACTCGAACTGGCCAAGATGGGTGATGAAGCTATTCAAATACATATCTTTCTCCACCATTCTAATATGGAAGTACCCTGCTCTCAAATCCAATTTACTGAACCATATAGCCCCATGTAGTTCATCAATCAACTCATCAATTATAGGAATGGGGAAATTACTCTTGACTGTCAGGCTATTGATGTATCTGTAATCTACACACATTCTCCAACTCCCATCCTTTTTCTTTACCAGCAATACCGGGGACGCAAAAGGGATATGACTCTTTTTGATCAAGCCTGCTTCTAAGAGTTCTCCGACTATCTTCCCAATCTCATCTTTCTGGTAGTGTGTAGTTCTATAGGGCATTTGTTTCTTTGGGACAACACCTGGTAGGGAAGGGATACCATGCTTAACCCCACGTACAGGTCAAAGGGAACTAGGCTCTTGGAAGATGTATACATATTCTTTCAGCAACTATTTCAGGTCCTTAGCACTAGACTTACTACCAACAATATTCTCTGCTTCAGTAATTTGGACCTTGCCTTCAACATGTCTTCTGAGTAAAGTCTTGTTCAAACTACCAGTTTCCATGTTAAAGAACTCAGCATGAATCTAGTTGTTCTTAGCTTCATCAGATTCAGTATACATCTTACCAACAACTGTTACTAAACCTCCTTTGATCATCTTAGTCATCTTCTTTGCTGAAATGCACTGCAATTCTTTAGTGCCCTGATAGGCTTGTATATGGACTTATCGGCCATCTTTGTTGAGGGTAACGACCATATTATCATAGTCATATAGTACAATACCGTGCAATCTCAGTCAATCACCACTTATATTAGATCATAGCTGTGAAAAGGGAAGGTCCTAAGTGAGTAAGTAAATTCTTCTCCTTGCATTACCCCACCTAAAATCCTTAAACCTCACCTCATTGAGTCTCCTGATTCCTTAAGCCACTTCAACCATCATTGAGGCTGCATATTCTAACAAATAGTTCATCCTATTAGCAAATGTTGATCTACAAAACAGTGGGAACTTCCAAACCAGCACTTGCAGTATAATATCCTCTGACTCGGTAAGTGTTAACATTGCTATGGCCATATATGGCATTAATTGACAAACTGCATTCATCAGACTCGTCCACTACTAGATCATCATAAGGACTAGCTTCTTATGCTACAATAGTCAATGGCACGGGCACTTGGTCAGGTTCGGCTTGCAGTGCATAGATTTTGGTTGCACACTGATGACCAGGGACATACGGTACACCACACTTGAAACAAAGCTTTTTATCAATCATTTCCTTCATTTTTGCATCAAATATAAGCTTCCGTTTGACTTGAGGAGCCAATGGTTTGTTCCTGTTTTGCAATTGGCCCCCAGTCCTACTAACAACCTTAATGTTAATCTTCTGAACTGCCCCTACCACAACCTTGTCAACAAGGGAACTCACATAACGTTCTTGCCTCTTAACCATAGCAATAGTCTGGAGTAAGGTGTTAGGATTGTCTGCCCTAACATCGACCCTCAACTCAGATTGAAGACTACCAATAAAATTCTCCTTATAAAATGCTTTCCCAAACTTAGGATGTGTAATCATCAAGGAGGTTACCAAATTATCAAACCTGAGTAGCAAATCCTGCAAAGATTCATGTTTCCCTTCATACACATAAACTTTCAAGCAGGTTGTTAGGGTCATCCGTGTCAAACCGGATAAGAATGACTGCAACCAACTCATCCCAATCAGTTGGCTTAGGATGTTTCAGACTCCAGAAGCATCCACATAACCTTCAAAATGCATACACACAAACTCCACCCTTTCATAATCATAGATCCCTGTGTAGATGGAGAAGTATCCGTTATACCTCTCAATCCACGAGCGGGGATTCTTGCCACTAAAGTGGGGAAAATCAGTATACGACATCTTAGCCTTACGCCTATGGCCCACATCCTCATAGCCATAATCTTCTACATCCATACCACGATTCATAGCAAGTAGAATATAGGGCTATGCAATTCCTTGGCGAGCCTTAACACCAAACACTCCCTGCAACCTTATCAGGGGGTTCACCCAAGATCGACTTGTTACCATTTTGTTTATGAAACAGTTCAATAGCATTCAACTATTTCTCAATTTTTTGTTGAAATAATACCTTAGATTGCTCCGCTGTCTGTGTCTGTAACCTATCCATATTCTTTTGCATATCATCAGTAACTCTGTCCAAACAAACTTTCATCATCTTTACTTCCTTCTAAAGAGTTCCTGTATGTTCCTCTTGATTCTAACTCAGATCTGGATCTTCATGGGGTACATGTTTAGCTGGTTTCTTTCCAGAGACAGCCTCCTGTTTCACTCGGGTCATCTCTTCCATGGCTTATGCGTGAGAGGCCTTAGATTGAGGTTCCACCATTATTTGAGGTTTTTGGTTCTTTCGTTTAGCAATTGGGACGGAAGGGGTTGGATCTTGTAACCTGACTTTGATACTAGTTGTAACAAGCTAGAAATTCAGTTGGTTACGAGAATTGCCAAGATGGTGAAGATGGGAGGAAAGGAGCTAAAAGAGACAGTAAGCTTTGAGAGAAGGGAAAGGGAAGGGGAGAGAGAAAGGATAACGATAGAGTTTTCTGAGAAATATGACATTCATTCACTGCCAAAAATATTACACAAGAGTTTTCACACAGCTGAGACTACCCAACGACAACACAACCAAAATATGTCTAACTAAAGGTACACAAAACGTAATATTACATAATACGACTTTCTCACATTTTCCTTGCCTGCGCAGTTCCTCCGCCTTCAACTAATAGTTGGTTGAGAAGTTGAATATCAGCTGACTTCCTCTACTTCCTACTTCTTCTCCCTTTAGCCTTCCAGCTTACCAAGGGATATTTGTTTAATAGGGACGAACCTGTTACAAGATATTATACAAAGTTATTGCTCGCTCCAAATCTTGGCAGTTGGCCTGCCCTATCAGTATGCCAGACAAATTGCCCAACAACCAACATTTTTCATCTTCCAAAGGTTTATAAACCACTTTGTCACTGCCATGAATCTTGAAGCAGGTCCAGTTAAGTTCGCAGTCTGCACCATTGCATCAATTTGGCCCTTTTTTGTTTTCCTCCAATTATAATAGCTTTTTTTTGGTAGCGCGTTTTCCAATGGTCTGAGCAAACGAATGACTACCCTTCTCATATTTAGGGACGTTATTTTTCAGTTGCAAGTCCGCACTTTCCAAACATTCATCTTGTTTAATAGTCGCCCCACATTGTCAGGTTTAGCAAAGGTAGTAAATTCGAACCTCGACCTTCATTATCCAATTTCTTTGAGATGTCGATATCTTCAATGCGCCCAAAATTTTGAAATAGGGCATACAACTCAGGCTTTTCCCAATATTCTGGAAAATCCATAAAGAATATGGTTTGTGACTCTGTTTTCTTATTTGTTGCATCAACAGATGAGTTGACAATCTGGTGTTGCAATAGGTTTAGCAGTTCCAGAGTTGTGGAGTCATATTGTCTCCAATTTTTGCGAGTATTCCACCTTTATCCATGCACCCTCCAATGGTTGAGATTTGGTCGGTGTAGAGTGCAGAGTGTTTGGTTCAAGTTGGTCAGGCTCATAGTTCACTGGCTGTTCCTTCAACAACCTCAACAAAACTTCATCAAGAGTATTCATCTTTGTCTAAGATATATCCCCGAAGGAACATGAAAGCGAAAGATACAACTACCGACTCTTGGATTTCCTCAAATGTTTGATCTCTCAAACTCTCAATCTCACCAAAATTTGGATCTTTGAACATAAATTGAACACGAACACAAACACACAATCTAAGTCCATTTTCACCCAAAAAAATGGCTATGTCCATGTTGTGAGCTTCAATCAAAGGGCCCATCGCACCTTCCTTTTTTACTAGTTTCTTTACGCAGATTACAAAGTATCACCACCGATTAGAATTGAGAAACTCGACTCAGCCCTAAGTAAAAGAATTGAGAAAACCTTTTTGTTGCTCCCCTTTTCGAATAATGAATTCAATAATGAAGAAGTGAGTGAATAACACTAATCACCTATCAATACATATATTAACCAACTAATCCAGCGGTTAAGTAACTTCAAAAACTTTGTATCCCGGTTGTCCATCTCGCTCCAGGTGTATGGTCCTGATCGCTTGACTAATCCAACTGTAGCTTTCTCCCATCTTGACTGACAATAGTTGACTTCACTTAATCCAACAAACTCCACCTTGAAGCAACTCTTGTGTTGACCTTGGTACACCTTCACTGTTCACAGTTTTCCCTCTACCCCTTAGTAGATTTTCAACATCTTCAGACAATGATTGACTTTTGTATAGCCACCGTTTGTACCCATATCGGCAGGATTGTTCTCAGTTCCCAATTTCTCTAGATTTAGAGTCTTCTCAGCAACCCTGTCTCTAACAAAATGGTACCTCACATGATGTGTTTGGTCCTTTCATGATATATTGGATTCAGACACAAGTGAAGAGCATTGTTGCTATCTGAATACATTGTAGTAACTTCACTACATATCCCTACTTCCTTCATCAGAAATTGAAGCCAAATAACTTGACGGCATCTGTTATGGATATGTATTCAGCCTCTAATGAGGACATTGCTACCATGGGCTGAAGCTGCAATTTCCAATTGTGCAACACCCTCCAAGAGTAAAGAAATAGGCTGTTGTAGACTTTCTGTAATCCTCATCACCTGCAAAATTAGAGTCTACAAAACCAAAATGTTTAAATGCATCAGTTCTGTTACAATAGGACAACCATGTCCCAACAACTCCTTTAGGGTCCGTTTGGTATGCGGATTAGCCTTATCCGGCTTCGCGGATAATGCCTATCTCCGGGACAAGAAATTTAGCCCTTCATTTGGTAGTGGACAGTCTGGATACTACAAAATATTGGTATCGTATCATTGCATGATGGATTGCATAAAAATCAGATACATCATGTCCTTTTACCGATTTACCCTCGATATTTGGGTATATAAACTTGAATTCCCCAAACCTTAAACCCTCTTCTCTAATTTCCTCCGGCCGCGCTCAAATTTGCCATGGAATTTTCTCCGGCGTGGGTTCCGCGCCGTCCGTTCGTGAAGCCGCCCTCAAGATATACTATGCGCATGTCAGGGCATGCCTTTAAGGCTTTCCTGAGCAGCCCACAAGTACCAAACCGGCCTACATCGACTGTTCCACCGCGTCCGCTAAGCCGTCGCCTCATCAAGCCTCTGACCCACTTTTTTACTTTGCATGTACGTGCCTGCTTACATGCATGGCCAGTGTTACCCTCCCCATCGCAGGACACGAGCATCAACCATAGCTCAACCATAGCTCGCTGAGGACCCAATCGTCATTGATGACGATCCCCCCGTCGCCGATGAAGGTCCTGTTGAGGATAAGATGCTGTCTGTCGCCGTTGAAGAAAACCCCTCGTGCATCACGGATGTGAGCAGGGATCATGACTGGATCTCTGACTACCTAACCTAGTTCTGTTAATATTTTAGCATAATCGTCGTTTTTTGTACCTAAACATGTTAGATATTTTTGCTACAACTTTGGTGCAAATGGTGTTTTGTCCATATTTTGTTGAACTTTTATTGAGAAATAGGATCCTATTTGGTTGGATCTACTTCTGTCTAAATGGAACCTATTGCACTGTAGTGTTTATGATTTAGGTATGCAAATGGAATGATTTAGGTATGTAAATGGAGTGTTCTTCGGGTGATTATAATCTTTACACAAAGTGTTTTGCTCACAAGATCATTTCCTAAGGGTTTGGATTTGTACTACTTGATTGCGATATCTTGTAATGTCATTTCAAGCAGTTTTATACAATTGAAAGCCAAACTTGGGCATAAGATGAAACATATCATGTTAAGAAAAACGGTGTTCCATTTGTGTCTCCAATAGAACAAATCTATGGCATAAGCCTGCCCGAGTAATGCTGTCACCTCCCCAAACAATTAATAGAAATAAGCATTGATATCAAAATGCTGTCACTTCCCCAAACATGTCACCATAACTGAAGAAAACTCTTTGTGTCCAGACTATAATCATCATTACTTGAGCCAATTCATAACATCAATACACGGGTCAACACGCAAATGGAACACCAACACAATCATCAGTTTAGGTTCAGTTTTGTGTGCACTAACAATACATACCAATCTGAAAAAACTAGAATGTTCATAACACCACCCTAAGAATATCCATAACAATTTGAAAAACAAGACACCAACACAATCATCAGTTCAGGTTCGTGTTCGCCAACAATGCATACCAAAGGACATTTCAACTTAGTTTCCCTTCACAAAATAACTGAACATATTCAGTGCGACCTACTCCATCCATACTATTCCAATAGCAGTACTGCCCATGGTTTTTCAGGAGGTGATCAATTAGGTGTATCCTGCTGATAGAATTCAGATCTTCATGTACCTGTAGCAACCTTGTAGTCTTGTCCATATAAACATCACCCTCCATTTTATGCATTTTTTAGAACAACAATTCTGCTTTATTGCAAACTGCATCAATTTTGGCAAGCGTGACTCCTGCTCTATAGGCTAGGATGTCTTGACTAGGTGGGTTAGATCTCTTACGCTTTTGACAACTATCGATAGATGAACCATCCACACCTGAGGGTATGTTTTCAGAAGGCATTTCTATAGTTATTTCTACTTGGATGTGAAGCGGGACATAGGTACCATCAAGAATGCCTAGGCAACCCTATTTCAAGAGTAGAAATTGTGAGAGTTCGGAAAAATGGTAACTTAGTAAAGTACCATGTAGTTAATGTTACCTGAAAGTATTTGTTTCATCAACGGGAGTGGGTTGAACTAGTAGTCTACCATGCAGCTTAAGTACTGTACGCAAAACTTGATGGAATGCCTGGCTGATTGTCTATCCACTCCATTGAAAATCGGTCTGCAGTACCCTATTTTTCTAATGGTGTGCAAGCGTCCGTAGAAAAATAGCAACCTTCTCAAATACAGATACATAAAGATCGGCTGTCAAACCTCAATCCTCCCTCAACACTCTGCATAGCTCCATAAAAGTGGTGTTCGACATCTTAAAGTTGTTGAAACACTCCCTGCTTGTCTCTTGAGTGATCCGTTCGAGGAAGGCCAATCTCTCACCAATCCGGTCCAAGATCAAATATTTAGTAAGTGCATTGCGGTCATGCTTGCGCTTAGGGGGGGGGGACTATGATAATAAGCAACACCTTGATGAAAGCTCTTGCACATAGCAAGAACATCACAACAGCCAATAGGAGCTACATATTTATCTATCCTGATTTTGGAAACTAAACAAACTAAAAAACAACATTGAAACAAAGACAAAACATAACAACATTTCATCGCAAATAGTATAATGTGAAGCAAGTACACAAGATAAAAACAAAGCTGCATATTCATACAGAGATAAATCTGAAGTTTCATAAAAACAAATATGCAAATTTACTAATCTAAAAACAAATTAGCTTAAATAACAACAGGTACTAAGCCCAACTTGTATTCAATGTCAACAATCCACAACAATCTGAAAAACAGGATTTAAACACTGAAACAAACATCGAAAAACAGTATTCAAACACGGTGAACAAATTTAATATTGATGGCTGCAAACATTGAAGAACGCAACAAAAAACGTATGTGAAAATAGTGAAAGAGGCTGAGGAACAAGATTCATATATTATTTCAAAAATTACTTGCACAATGACAATTTACTTGCAATATGAAAACAGTGAACAAATCGAAAATAAAGAAGGCATTAAACAAAAGTGAACTTGCAAAATGTAAAAATATGCTTACAAACCCTACAATGCACATATCTAGAAATCATACCAACGTTTTTTTAAAAAATAGCAGCATCACCATCAATGGACGAAGTAGATCCATTTTCAAATTTTTTTTTTGAAGAGAGAGCAGATTAGGGTTTATCGGGCAGAGAGAGGTTTCTTTTCGTCTTCCTTTGTTTTTTCAACTCACCCTTTCCTTTTCCATTTTCCTTATCATTCAGATATCAGGTTAACGAAAGGAAGCAGTTCATAACATAACCCCAGGAGCGGATTATTGCAAGTAAAATTTTATGGACAATTTTACTTGAATTTGAAAAAAGTGAACAAATCTAAAAAACAGTGGACAAATAAAAAATAAAGAAGGCAACAAACAAGAAATTGGACTTGCGAAATGTGAAAATATGCCGACAAAACCTTACAATGCATAGATCTAAAACCCTACAAATGGGATCTCCCAAAATCCTGGGTAAAATACAACCCTAGAACCCTAATTCGAAAGTAAATCGTAACCCAATTACGAAGAATCCATAAAATTACCAAAAAATGAACTACCTGTTGGAAGACACGATGGATTCGTCGCTTGCTGGAATTGGAATGAAGAATGCGGTCGCCGCTCAAAAGGGAAATGATGGTAGGTTTTTCTTTTTATATTAGGTAGTCTAGTAATTATTGAATGTTGGGATGGCAAAAGGGTAAATTTTCTGGATAAAAATGCGGGAGCAGTCCACGTTTTATTTCTTCCCGAGAAGTTATCTTGCAGGCAGGGAAAATGTGAATTGGGGTACCAAACATGGGTACAAATGGGATAACTCACCAAAAATCGACTTTATCCGTCTTTAAACACGCTACCAAACGGACCCTTAAGGTATCTCAATGTCCATTTCAGGGCTATCTTGTGTTCAATCCCCGACTTTGACATAAATATGCTTAATAATGAAATAGTATATGAAAGATCTGACATAATACAAATCATTGCATACATAATAGATCCTAACACATTAGAATAAGGTATGGTTTGCATTCTTACTAGCTCAAATTAGCCTGGGCAGCGGGCGCGGAATTTCCGCGCCAGCATTCGCCAATTCTGCGTTCGCGCAGAATGCGGTGCGGATGAAAAATCATACTCCGCAAAGTTACGCAGGCAAAATGCGAAAAGAAGATATTTTGCTTTGCGAAATCCGCATCGACCCGCATAAATTTATTTTTATTTAAATACAAAATATATGCGGGCGGATTCCGCATCCGCCCGCCCGTAATTTTTATTTATTTAATTATTTGTTTTTTTATATGC
>JAOWBN010242072.1:0-12022 GCA_028565015.1 Pinguicula moranensis | reverse complement strand
ATACTTTTGTCCATCTCATATTTGAAATGAGATTATTAATATCCATGGGCCCCTTGATGCAGAAATAATTGTTATGCTGGCAATTTGTGATTATGAGATATTCACATATTAACAATTATTTATTGATATATCAAGAACGTGATTAAATTATCAAGGATGACACATTCCTATGCTTGACATTAATCATTGGATAGTAAGTGACGAAAGAATTAATACTAAATGGAATTTATAGGATCGCGATGTATCTATATTAAATTGGATTATAATACATTGCTAGATGTTGCTTATGATAGTACCGATTAGATATGGGTCATATCATGTCGCTTTATCTGGTGAATTGAAGAATAAATAATTAATTATGTGAGACATAATTGGTGAATATCACGGATGACATTTAATTGGTTTTCGGTGGGACCCGAATCCAATTTCATAGCAATTTGATTGTAATTGGATTTTATGAGATTAAATCCAAGTTATTTGTAAATGGGCTTGAATTTATTTTGAGGCCAAATGATTTATAATTGCAATTGGGCTTTGAGGCCCTAATGAGTTAAATTGTGAGATTGGGCCTAAAGCCCAAATGAGATACAAAATCTCATATCGGTCGAGTGAATTGGAGGTGCTCGATTTTTGTCGCCGTGAAAATCGTCGGAGACGGGTCTAGCAGCCCCTTCTCTTTACCAAGGAGTGCTCCGTGTAAAGGCTCTCTATTTGGGAGTTCCGTGAAAACATCTCACGGTTTTTCCGTCCAAATTTTGGCGAGTTCGTCGATTTCTGGCAAACTGAGGTTAGTAAGCTTCACCTCTTCATTTGTAGAACACGAATTACACTGTTTTTGGGTTTGATTTCAACATTAGTCTGGATTTGAAAGTTTCCAGAATTTTCGAAATCGATCTCTTAGATCCTACAATTCTATCATACAAGTAGCCTTACCAAGAGGGGATGAATTCTTCATTGATAACATCATTTGCATAAATTTCACATCTTATACAAGGTACTCTCAAAGGTATTGGCTAACAGGTTAAACACAAGTGCTACCAACAGCTATATCAAAGAATCAATCAGGTTTCTTGAAGGCCAGAACAATCAATGATTGGGGTCATCTGTGCAAATGAGATAATAGATATGGCAAGGAAGACTAACATAAGATGCATAATGTTCAAAGTGGACTTCAGAAAAACCTTTAACTCAGTAGACTGAAAATTCCCAATGGAGATGATACAAAAATGGGTTTCAACAACGAATGGATTGAACAGACACAAGAATGTATATCAACATCAATGGTTTTCATTCTGGTAAATGACAGCCCAACAAGTGAGTTCAAGCCACATACATGGCTTAGGCAAGGCGACCCCTAATCAACATTTCTATTCCTAATAGCAACAAAAACTCTAGACCTGATGCTCAACAAAAGTTATGATGAAGGCTTATTGAAAGGGTTCTCCTTAGGGGTAGAAAAAATCCTACAATTATAGTATGTTGGTGACACACTAATATTCGGAGGTGAAATGATAGGAGACATCAAAGTTATCAATACACTCACATGCTTAGAGTTGGTCAGTAATCTTCAAGTAAATTTTAAGTAAACTAATATGGATAAACATCCACAGTCAGAATCACCAGAGTCTGCTCAAGAGTTAAACTACCAAGTTGAATCACTACCTATCACCTCTCTAGGGTTACCATTGGCAGATAATCTAACAAAATGTAGACTATGGACTCCATTAGCGGAAACAATGAAAAAGAGACTGAACATTTGGGAACATAAGCATTCACATATAAGGCCCCAGAGGCAGTCATAAAGAGGATCATACACCTTCAAGGAAATTCATATGGGGTGGATCACAAGCTAACACAAAAAAGAAATCATGGATAGTTTTGGATGACATCTGTCAATAACAAAATGACGGGGGCTTTGGAGTTAAAAACATGACAAGTTTTAATGATGCCCTCCTAGAAAAATGGGGCTGGAGGCTACTGCAAAATGCTGATGATAGTTTGTGGAAACAAGTCCAAGAAAGCAAATACGTGCATTTTATTTGAAGAACCGCCACAACCTGTATCCCAGATATTCACATGGTGGAGGCAACTCTTAACGACTATTAGACTAGCAAAATGGTTTTTGGGGAACACAAATAAACAAATAGGTGATGGGGCAGACATTTATTTATGGGAGGACAAATAGATGGAGGGATATAGATTCTGTGATCTCTACCCGAGATTATATGCAAAAGCTGAGGATAAGTTCATCGTAATTTGTCAAAAGCTCACTATGGATGAAGGCAACAGTCATACCCTCATCTGGAGATGGATCAAAGCCTTAAAACATTAAGAACAAAAACTACAAAAACAACCATCGCAGAGGTTACTGAGATCATGCTAACAAACATGGGAACTGATAGGTGGCAATGGAGTAAAGAAACTACTCACACATACAGTAAAATCCGCTAACAGTTAAATTATGATACATACAAAAGCTCGATCAATCGCAAAAAAATTACCTTGCCGCCATATGGAGCAAACATTCACCCCTCAAAGAAGCTGCATTTGGATTGAGACTACTACAACAAAGAGTATCATCAATTGACAATCTAATCAAGAGGGGCATTATCAAAAATCCAATCTATATCATGTGCAATAAGAAACTAGAATCAGTACCCTATGCAATAAGGAACAAAAACTCAATCTATACCATGTGGAAATGCTGTTATGACTAGATTGGAGGCCACAAAATCATTCTGCACCAAGAACCTCTCTCAAACTTCACGGTGCATCTGGGAATGCTAAAAAGAAGAAAAGATGAAGATACTTGAAAAATGATCTGAACGGAAATTTGTTGGCAGATTTGGGGAGCCCAAAACAGAAGCATTTTTCAACAAACCATGCCACATGAAGGAGAAATCATAGAATAAATTCAGATTAAATTACGGAAATCTTCAAAGAAAAAAGTAGGTCGACTGCTATAGTCTAAGTAATTGGTTCAGAAACCCGCAAACATGCTTGATGATAGAGTTTTAAGAATATGGGCACATCCTCTACACAGTTACGAAAAACAAGAAAGATGAATTGAAGTGTTCGAGTAAGGAATCAAAAGGATGTTGTTATAACCCTGGTTATAACTATTCACGGCAGCTCAGAAGAAGAAGGGAGAATTAGAGGTAGGCGGCGAGGTCAAGAGGAGAAGAAGATAGTTAGCAGAGAGAAAATACTTTTGCAAATTTCTTCAACATTGTTTTCCGTTATTACACGCACTTACTAATATAACCGATTGGTCCGTACAACTCAAAATGTAAATGGCATAATAAAACTAATTAAGTGGAACACGTCTCTTCTCTCATTACGCGACTTCTCTCGTCTTCCTCCAGTTTACTCTTCAACTATCTTCCTCTTGCCACGTGTGTTGGAGATAGCGTTCTCTTCCTCTTTTGATCCCGATGAAGCCTTGGGTTTCCTGCTCGTTCTCTTTCCTTTCCCGCGCCATAGATTCAGATCAATTCCTACTGCATCCATGACAATACCCCCAGCTTTAGAAGATTCTTGTCCCCAAGAATCAGATGGCTGTGAATAAGTAGCAATCAAGGCTAGGTCTTCCCAGGTGGCTTGGTCCGGAGTAGAGCCCGACCATTGAATCAACCATTCCTCGCGAGATCCACCACGAAAGGGAACAACTTGTTTCTTCAGGATCTGTAGGGGTCCAATACAAAAGATCCCATCCGGGCCCGAGGTTGGGGGGTGCCCAGCTGGAGTCTCCCTGTTTTTAAGCTTGGATTTGAGCATGGAAACATGGAACACTGGGTGAATTCGAGCTCCAGGGGGTAGCTGCAAATGGTAAGCAACCGAGCCAATCTTTTTGGAAATTGCATAAGGGCCGTAGAATCTGGAAGATAGTTTCATATTGCGGCAAAATTGGACTGAATTCTGGCGATAGGGGTGGAGTTTTAAGAAAACCATATCCCCAACTTCAAAACTTCTCTCGGTGCGCAGTTTGTCCGCATAGAATTTCATACGTGCTTGAGCAGTAGTGAGATTTTCTTTGAGTAACTATTGAATATGAGCTCTCTGTTCATGGAACTCTTTAACTGACTCACTTTTGATGTCTGCTAGAGTTGGAGAAGGAATGTGGCGAGGCTGGTAGCCATACAAAGCCAAAAAGGGACTCATCTTTGCACTGGAATGGAAGGTGGTGGTGTACCAGTGTTCGGCCAAAGGTAACCATTTACTCCAAGAGTGAGGCTTATCCGAGCACATGCATCTTAAATATGTTTCTAAGCACGTATTTACTCGCTCTGTCTGGCCGTCAGATTGAGGGTGATAGGCCGAGCTTAAATCCAGTTTGACACCTGCCAAGCGCATCAATTCGGACCACATCAAACTGGTAAAGATTTTGTCTCTGTCAGATATGATTTCCACTGGCAATCCATGTAATTTGTAAATCTGATCAATGAAAACTTGGGCAATTATCTCAGCAGTATAAGGATGTTTCAGGGCAATGAAATTAGCATACTTTGTAAATCTGTCAACCACTACTAAGATTAAACTTTTTCCATCCGATTTGGGCAGGCCCTCAATGAAATCCATGCTGAGACTACACCAAGGAGATGGAGGGATAGATAAGGGCTGCAGTAAGCCTGCTCTAGCTGAGGAGTCAGGTTTGCTTCCTAAACAAATGTCACAACTGTTAATCCAATGTTCCACCTCCTGTTTCATGTGAGGCCAGAGAAAGTAAGCTTTGAGTCGCTTCAATGTAGCTTGGATACCCGAGTGTCCTCCCATATGGGAGTCATGGAATAGGGTAATAAGCTTGTGTCTGAGGCTGTTGGTAGTACCTACACAGGTCCTGCCTCCACGTCTTAGAATCCCAGAGTGCAATTGAAATTCAGGGTGAGAATCTGGATTCACAGATTTAGCCTGGATTATTGCTCTGTATTTTACATCTGACTCATAACTGTCTTTGACCTCATCCATCCAATTAGCCGTGTAGGTTGAAATATGATGGCAGCTGCTGCCCATGTCAGGGCCAAAATGGGATAAGGCATCAGCAGCCTTATTATCAATGCCTTGTCTATATTGCATGGTATAATCAAAGCCTAGGAGCTTGGCAGTAAGCTTTTGTTGTAGCATGGTGTTAAGGCGCTGTTCTAGGATGTGTTTGATTGCCTGTTGGTCTGTCTTGATGACAAAAGAAGTCCCTTGCAGGTAATTACTCCATTTTTTGACTGCTAGAACAACTGCCAAAGCTCTTTTTCATAGGTTGATCAAGAGTGTTGCTTCTGTCCCAAGGGCTTGCTGAAGTAGGCAATGGGGCGCCCATTTTGGGTAAGCACAACACCTAATCCTTTATCACTCGCATCTATTTCCACCACAAAATGTTGTTTGAAATTTGGTAGGGCCAGAACAGGGGCAGCACACATAACCTACTTTAACTGTGCATAAGAAGTCTCTGCCTCTGTTGTCCAACCAAAAGAGTCCTTCTTTAGGAGTTGTGTTAGAGGTCGGCTTAAAGCTCCATAATGTCTGATGAATTTCCTATAGTAGCCCGTAAGACCCAAGAAGCCTCTGAGGGATTTAAGGTCTGTAGGTTTGGGCCAGTTAACCATAGCCTGGACCTTAGAGGGATCAGTAGAAACGCCCTCTGCAGAAATGATATGGCCTAGATATTCCATAGAACTTTTGGCAAAAGAACACTTAGAAGCTTTAGCAAAGAGTTGGTGTGTTCTCATGGCTTGCAAGACAGTCTGCAAGTGCTGTAAGTGGGCCTCAAAACTGGGGCTGTAGATCAAGATGTCATCAAAAAAAAACTAGGACAAAGCGCCTTAGAAAGTCTGCAAAAATCTGATTCATGAGGCTTTGAAAAGTGGCCGGGGCGTTGCACAACTCAAAAGGCATAACAACAAATTCAAATTGTCCTTGATGGGTGATGAAGCTATTCTTATAGATGTCTTTAGGATCCATCCGAATCTGGAAATAATTAGAGCGCAAATCTAGTTTGCTGAAACATACTGCGTTGTGCAATTCATCTAAGAGCTCAACAATAATAGGAATAGGAAATTTGCTCTTGACAGTTAAATTGTTTAAGTACCTATAGTCAATGCACATCCTCCATCCACCATCTTTTTTTTTTACTATAATGACTGGGGATCAAATGGACTATAGCTTGGGTACTCGAGCATGGATGAGAGGGTAACACAGTGGATGGCATTCTAGTAACAAATGAGGGACAAGGAAGAAGAGAAGTTGTGCCTCATAGGTTATTTCAATCCAGTGCTAGATAGAGGAGAGAGGAAGGATCGAAGCAGCACTAATTACAGCAGGGAAAATAAAGGAACTCACAAAATTCGTGGAGGAAGCAAAGCTAATTGATATCCCTATGCAAAAGCGAAGGTATTCATGCTACTCCACTCCACTGAAGGCCATGAGCAGGATTGATAGATTTTTGATGAATGAGAGTTGGATGGGGCAGAATATACAGTGGATATAAATAGGACTTGAGAGAGAATATTCTAATTACTGTCCAGTTTTATTGGAGGATGAGATCATAAACTGGGGGCCAAAACCATTAAAAGTATTGGATTGTTGGTTAGTGAATTCTGAATACAGCGAGTTAATGGAGAAAACATGGGCAGAAGAGGTGGAATCTGAGTGGGGTTCGTTTGCGATAAAAGAAAAACTGAAAAATCTAAAACATGAGATAAAAATATGGAACAAAGACAATGGTGGAAGCATACAAAACAGGATGATGAGTCTCAAAGAAAGAATGAGAATCTTGGAAATCAAAGCGGAGACAACAACACTAATAGTTGGAGAGCAAACTGGGGCTGTGGAGACATGGAATAACATCCAACACTTAGCTTATCAGCAAAAAAGTATATATTTTAATAAGTCAAGGATAAATTGGATGAAGCAAGGGGATGCTAACATAAAGTTTATCATGCATGGGTGCAAGGAAGAGGACGAAGGACAGTATAGTTGGAGTTTGGTATCGAGACAGATGGATTCAAGGGATTTAGCAAATAAATGACACATTTAGAGCTTACTTTCAGGAAAGATTCACTGAACAAAAATGGTTGAGACCGAAACTCGCAGGCATTCAGTCAATGCAAATAACACACGCAACAAGGAAGAGTTTGGAGAATGTGTTCACTGAAGCAGAAATATTGGAGGCTATAAAAAATTGTGGAAGCTCAAAGAGCCCTGGGCCGGATGGACTTACCTTTTAGGTTTATAAAAAGCTTTATGCATGTGATGAAAGATGATATACTGAGGTTTATACATGAGTTTCACACAAACAGCAAAATTGTTAGGAGAGGGAATGTTTCATATAACACTCATTGCAAAGAAGAAATTCCCTTTGACAATGGAAGATTATTGCCCAATATCACTAATTGGGCATACTTATAAAATATGAGCAAAGTTGTTGGCATCCAGGATAAGCAAGATATTTGATGAAGTGATATTGTAAAATCAGATAGCTTTTGTAGGCGGTAGGCAGATTCTTGATGGTGTCCTCATTGCAAACGAGTTGATAAAAGAGGTCAAGAGGAAGAAACGACAAGCTATAATTCTAAAATTGGATTTTGAGAAAGCATATGACATGGTGAGTTGAGAGTTCTTGGACCTCGTGACTGAGAAGCTGAGATTTGGGGAGAAGTGGAGGGGCTGGATCACTAACTGTTTAAAGTTAAGCACAACTTCAGTGTTGATAAATGGCAGCCCAACAGAGCAGTTTAACCACAAAGGGGATTAAGGCAAGAAGATCCACTATCACCATTTTTTATTCCTCATAGTGGCTGAAGGATTGTCGATAATGATTCAAAAAGCTCGTGAGGAAGGTTTAATAATCCCATTAGAGTCGGCTAAGATAACATCATCATATCTCACTTGCAGTTTGCAGATTATACAATCTTGTTTGGTGAGATGTCTTGGAATAACATTAAAGTTTCAAAGCAATTTTGAGGAACTTTGAAATGGCTTCAGGATTAAAAGTGAACTTTAGGAAATCTAGCTTAATAGGGATCAATGTTGAACAAGGACACATGCATCAGATGGCTGGATTCCTCAATTCTAAGGTGAGCGCAATACCGTTCTCATATCTACGATTTCCAATTGGAGCTAATACGAGGAAATTAAACACATGGAATACAGTGGTTGACAGATTCAAAAAAAGACTAAGGGGAAGTGGGAAAATAGTGACTTATCAGTGGGGGTCGTCTTGTCTTGATCAACTCGGTGTTGCCCTCTCTACCAATTTACTATCCATATTTCTACCGAGTACCTAAAACTATCTTACATAGGTTATCGTCAATACAAAAAACCTTTTTTGGGGGGTGGGGACCTCAACCAAAAAAATGACATGGATTAGTTGGAAAAAGATATGTCAGCCAACACATAGAGGGGGCCTAGGAGTTAGAGGTTTGAGCAAAATGAATGAAGCACTCTTGGGGAAATGGGGGTAAAGAATAATGGTGGGAAAGAGAGAGTTGTGGATGCTAGTTCTAGTTTCCAAATACAGGAGGGGGATGAGCTGAATGTGGGGGAATTAAGTGGAAATTTGGTCAGTGTGAGAATGAGGATGCATGGTTGGGAAGAGGGCGAGGGTGGGGGTTTAACACATTGTCATGATGGTGGAAAGACAAGAGTGGTTCAAATCAAACATCATGAGAGTGATAGGGGTGGGTCGTACGATAAGATTTTTGGAAGAAATATGGATGGGACAAAATTTTAGCTAAGAGTTTTGAGTGGTTGTATAGGTTAGAAAGGTGTAAGGGGACAATGGTGAACACAAGAGGGAAAATGGAGGGTGGGAAGTGGAAAGGAGTGTGAAAATGGAGGAGGGGACTCCGGGTGTGGGAAGGGCAAGAAGTAGAGAGACTCGAAATGTTTATTTCTAACGACATTTTGCAGGGACAGCATGAAGATAGATGATTTGGGATGACAAGCGACAAAGGAGAATACAAAGTACGTGATGCATACTACACCATCATCCAAGAAGGAAGTCTCCTACACACAGACCAAAGGATAGTGGAGCTAATGGAAGCATGGGGGAAGTGCATTCCAAAAAAAGGTATCCGTATCCATATGGAGAAAAATTCAGAATGCACTTCCAACAAAAGACAACTTGAATCACAGAGGAGTCATTGGAAGAACCTACGGAGGGTACGTTCTGCAAACAACAGCAGGAATCAGAAGTTCATCTCTTTGAGGAGTGCATGTTCACAAGAAAGGTATGGCAATTGGTAGATGGATGGTTAGGAACTGTCATCCCAAACCCTCCATCACTACAATCATACATGTCACAAAAATCGATTGGTATAAGTCGAGATGTGTGAAAAGTACCTTGGTATGTTGTTTTTGGGTTGATCTTTGGGGCCAAAAATTCAATCCATTGTATCACTGAGCATATTATTCCAAAAGATTTATTGAGCAGGGTGTAGATGACTAGCTGGAGATGGCTAAAATCAAGAGTTATGCTATCAATTTTTTGTTACTCGGTGCAAGATTGGTTTTGAGCTTCTCTCAAGAGTTGTAATTAATTATTTTGTCTTGAGACGTTCCATGTAAATAGGTACTATGTAAAATTGTGGACTCCTTTCGATAAAAATCCAATAATAAATTTTGTTTAAACAAAAAAAAAGATTATTTATTTGCAAAATTGTCCACCGTGAAGCAGAATGAATCATAAAGAAAACACGGCGATAAAAAACAAAGGTCGTCTATGCCCCCAAGGCTCAAATTTTTCATTAGGCATTTGCCTGCAAAAGAAAACTGTACAATAAAGAAAAGGTCGTCTACGCCCCCAAGGCTCAAAATTGTTAAATACGTAGGCATTCCGTTAGTGGAGTTTGACTTTGATATTTGAGTTGTGCGAGAAAAAAAATATTAATAGTTAACTACATAGATATAGATATACACTGCAATATTAATTAAAATAATGTTTATATCAAAGTAAGAATTCAAACTTGCCCGTTTAGCCTTCTCTACTATAATGTTTGGATCAAAATCTGTATGATTAACAATCTAGATAATTAATCATAGTAATTAACAACCTAGATAATTCCAAAGTTCGTTTATGCCGGCAGTTTGCACAGATGTACTACGTGTGTGCTTTTTGTGTATCCTTGTATATCTATACTCACATACGCAAAGACGACCAAGTGCAATTAATCGAGGCACGTAATTAATTAGGGTTACGACTTGTTAATGTGTCAAGCGGTCTGTCTTGTACGTAGGATCATTATTCGTAAGTATAATTTAGTGGTATTAGATTGAATAATCAATGCCATTAAAGAATGTCTTGAATGAAGTAGGAGGAATGCTAGTATAAAATCCAGACACTGACGGACAATAATGCTGGAAACCGTGGAGTCTGCCCGCAAAAAATGTACTCCAACTATAATAACCTTAGAATAAAATGCAAACAACTGATTTATGAATCTTGTATTCCTAGTATTTTCATTTCTTTTGAACTTTTTGTCCGAGAGTGGGTAGGTTTTACTTGGTATCAGGAGTGGAAGCGGGTTGAGGGGGTCATTGCCCCGTCACCACCAATTAATTTTTTGTAGTACAATTATTTTGTTAAGAAAAACTTTTTAGTATAACTACACCCCTTTTGCCCTGAGTACGTGTTTTGGCCCCTAGATTGTGTATCTTCCCCTGAGCTCATGGCTACGACCCGCTTGGAATTAATTCAATGTTTAAATTGCCTCAACTTGTATCCATCATTTTGTTGTTGTTTTGGTAAGAAAACGGTAAGAGACTGTGAACCTAATAAATACTGACTTTAATTACCCAAAAAGTAATAAATACTGACTTAGGACGAATAATCAATATTCAACATGTAACCTTTGTAAATCCACTATATATGAAAGTTTTACTTATCCAAAAAATAATCAAATATTCAGATGACATTTTTCAGGGCAAATATAAATGAGAAGGAAAGCTGGAGTGTCTGCCTCCAGTTAGTTTAAGGGTATATTCATTAAAGCTTGATTTTGATGATTCTCGGTATTGATACACTAAAATACAATGACTTTCTTTAAGAAGATGTGATCTCATTGTAACAAAGTTACCTCAATGTTACCACAGTGAAGAAAATAAAATCTTTACAACTAAAACTAGTATGAATAATATTGTTCCTCAACCATATAAGCTATAGCTAAGTGGTGGAGCAACTCTATATAAGTTTTGGGTCCAATACAATGACGTTTAAAAAAATTCAATTATAGTTTTAAAAATATATTTATAAATTAGTTAGGTCAAAAATAGTTCTGGACATCATAATTATAGTAAAGAGTCAGGAAATAAATCATGTAGGGTTAAATAAAAATAGAAAAAGTACGAGAGCCCACATGAAAAAACATCCCATTCTGTGTTGGGACACCACACAATTGAGTACGAGAGCCCCCAGTTCGTGTTCGTCCAAGGAACTCAAACGTTACATCTTTCCATACCTTTTGTATATGGCATTTATATCAACAAATATCTACAGCAAAGTGGTAGCATGGGATCCTCTCCTATATTGGGCGATGTTGATGTAGGGACAGCGGCAGAACCGAGGTTTCGGGGAACAGACACTATTTTTTTTTTTTTTTTTGAAAAATCTACTCTATACAACTTTAAAAATAAAAATAAAATAAAAATAAATTTGGGGTGGAGCCGAACCCCAAGCCCCTGACTCCACCTCCACGACTGTTTGATTTCTAACAAATTACAAAACATCGAATTTAAAATTCAACAAGTAAAGTTTACAAACATTACATAATACTAGTATATTGCCCGTGCCCTCAGGCCACGGGATCAAATCTTTCCCAGAAATCCATTCGGTAACGGATTTAGAAGTAGGTAACAGATTTACTTTACATAAATAAAAAAAAATACCTACCAAAAATGAGCTATAAATGCATGAGAATGTGTTCCATGAAGTTGGATTCCAAATAGCTTTGCGGCAGCAACATTGCTGTCAAGATTCAATAACAAATAGGCATCAGCTGACAACAAAGGGAAATGAAATTAGATACTGATCGAG
>JAOWBN010242061.1:0-12023 GCA_028565015.1 Pinguicula moranensis | reverse complement strand
ATAGTTTTCGCAATTTTGCTGTTTGGTTGAAGATCGCGATTGGTCCCGTGCCCTGAGGGCACGGGCAATACTCTAGTACTTTATAGACTAGCTATTACTACTTAATTTAGGAAAGGGGATTAATGCAATAAGGAAATGATCAATCATTTTCTTTTACAAGTGTTGACCTTAATCATTTCCTAAATTATATTAGTCTAACACTTACTCTCAAGTTGAGTCATCGGGTCTCCGATACCCAACTTGCATAAAGTCTCATGAAACACTTGTCCTGTTATAGCTTTGGTCAGTATATCTGCTAACTGATCTTCTGATCGTACAAATGGCAGACTGATAATTTTTTCCTCGAGCTTTTCCTTGATAAAGTGTGTCGATCTCAACGTGCTTTGTCCGATCGTGCTGAACATGATTTTTGGAGATGCTGATAGCAGCCTTGTTATCACACATCAGAGGACATGGACCTTCTGGAAAACCTACTTCTGTCATCAATTTTCTCAGCCATAGAATTTCTGCCAACCCTCGAGCCATGCCTCTGAATTCGGCCTCCGCACTTGATAGAGCTACTACCTTTTGTTTTTTGCTTTTCCAGGTCACAAGGTTTTCCCCGAGCATCATAAAATACCCCGACGTTGATCGTCTGTCTGTTTGACTTCCAGCCCAATCAGCATCGGTGTATGCCTGGATTTTTAAGTGACCATTCATCTGAAAGATGAGTCCTCTTCCTGGTGATCCTTTCAGATACCTTACAATTCTCAGTGCTGCCTCTAGATGAGTTGCTTGTGGATTATGCATGAACTGGCTTATTACTCCTACGGAGTATGAAATATCTGGTCTGGTATGAGATGAATAGATCAGCTTCCCCACAAGTCTTTGCTACTGTTCTCGGTCTGTAGGTGGAGCTCCATCCGTGATCTTGAGTTTATGATTTGATATCATTGGTGCATCAGCTGGCTTGCAATCCATCAAACCTGTTGCGGTCAAAAGATCCAAGATATATCTTTTCTGACAAATGAAGATCCCCTTTTTTGACCGTAAGACCTCAATTCCCAGAAAATACTTCAAGTTTCCCAGATCTTTCATTTGAAATTCCTGGAATAAACTTCTTCGTAGTGTTGCAATTTCTTCAGTATCATTTCCCGGTATTACCATGTCGTCCACATAGATAATTAGACACGCAATAGAGCTTCCTTGTTTCTTCAAGAACAGCGTATGATCTGAATCACTCTGTCTATATCCATATTTTCGCATAGCTATCCTGAATCTCCCAAACCATGCACGTGGTGACTGTTTAAGTCCACAAAATGCCTTTTCCAACTTACATACTTCACCATGTCTGAATTGATCTGAGAAGTCTGGTGGTGGATCCATATATACCTCCTCTTCCAGGTCGCCATGGAGGAAAGCGTTTTTCACATCAAATTGGTACAAGGGTCAGTCTTGATTAGCAACAATAGAGAATATTACCCGGATAGTATCAATCTTGGCTACTGGCGAAAAAGTTTCTGATTAGTCAACACCATACGTCTGGGTATATCCTTTCGCGACCAATCATGCCTTATATCTTTCAACTGTCCAATTGTAAATACCCACCTACATCCCACAGATTTCTTTCTTTCAGGCAGCATGCATTTCTCCCAGGTTTCATTATTTGCTAGTGCATCCATTTCATCTTCCATTGCTTTACTCCATTCTGCACTTACTTTCGCTTCCTGGACACCTCGTGGAGTTTTTGCAGAATAGATCCCTGCGATAAATGATTTTGCTTCTTGAGATAAGTTCCCATTGGCCAGATTGGCCATGGGATATTTAGATGCACGGGAGACATGATCTGGTTCATATCTTTTTGGAGGGATTCCTCTTGAGCTTCTTGGAGGTAAGATATACTGATCATGTACTGGTAGTGTTTCCTCTGCAAGATCATGATTATCTGAGATATTTTCAGGTACAAACTCAATGTCAGATGTATTTACCTCAGGATATTCGGGTGGAGATTGTACGGGCTCTGGCAGAGGGGGTTGTTCTATGTGTGTTAATACCGCCTTTGATGATATCTCCGCTGGACCGAGTAACCAACTCAAGTGATCACTATGAATCTCCCTCTGGTCAGTTGAGGTGGATGAGTAATAATACTCGAATTCGAGGAAATCACAGTCCATGGTAGTATAAAGGCGCTGAGTAGGAGGATGGAAACACTGATACCCTTTTTTATTGATCCCGTACCCAACAAACAAGCATTTCAGGGCACAAGGGTCTAGCTTGGTTCGTTCATGTTTCGGAATGTGAACATAAACAGAGCAACCAAAGATTCTTGGGGGTAGGGTGAGGACGGCTGGCACTTTTCTGTGACTGGCTAAGGTTTGTAGAGGGGTTTGAAGTGCAAGAATCTTAGTAGGCAAACGATTGATGAGATATACCGCTGTAGCGACTGCTTCGGGCCAATATATATTGGGAACGTTGGAGTCAATCATAAGGGCTCGAGTAGTTTCAAGTATCAAGCGGTTTTTTCGTTCGGCAACACCATTCTGTTGTGGGGTATATGGACATGTGGTTTGGTGAATAAGGCCATTAGAGGAAAAAAAAATTCTTTCATGGAAGTATTGAGGAATTCTCCGCCATTATTCGAACGAAGAATTTTGATTTTCTGTTGAAATTGGGTCTCGATCATGGTATAAAATTCACAAAATTTTCCAAACACTTCAGACTTTTGTTTAAGGAAGTAAACCCATGATTCTGCATTTGATGATTTGTGTTGTGAAAATGGCATTATTAGACATAGGACCGTAAGGTACACACCTCAATAAAATGGTGTAGCTGAACGAATGAATCGTACTTTGCTTAATAAGGCTAGGTGCTTGTTAGTTACTTCAGGATTAGCAAAATCTTTCTGGAGGGAAGCTTTGAGTACAGCCTCATATCTCATCAATAGGAGTCCCTCAACAACTTTGAACTCAAAATACCCTAAATTTGTTTAGTCCGGAAGAGACCAGAATCTGATTCATCTAAGGGTGTTTGGGTGTACAACTTATGCACACACGAAGTCTGGGAAATTAGATCCTAGGTCTACTAAATGTAATTGTTTGGGATACCAAGAAGGTACAAAGGGGTATAGACTTTGGGATAAATTTGTACCCGGGGTTAAAATTTTAATTAGTAGCGATGTGATCTTTAATGAATCTCATTTCCCTTGCTTACCTAGTAAATCAACATATATATTAAGTGATAGTAACAGTGGGAACACTTCTATTCAGGTGGAGTTTGACAGAAATTCTCCCTCACAGTAGACTATCGAGAAAACTGAAGAAAATCAGGATTCCTCTGAACCTGATCAGATTCAATCTGGCCAGAATTCCACTGTTTTATCAGACAGTTCATTTGAACAGCCCCAACAAATTCTTGATTGCATTGCTTTAAATAAAAGAATTAGAATTAAAAAATTGCATGCTAGGTTTGCTAACTTTGTTGAGCTGGTTGACTTTGCTTTTACTATTGGTGAACAATTGTATGCTTCAGAACCTGATGATTATCAATCTGCCATTACATGTGAACAATCTGAAAATTGGAAGCTATCCATGCAAGATGAAATAAAGTATTTAAGTAAGAACAATACTTGGGAATTATTGCTTAAACCTAGAAATCAGAAATTTATTGGTTGTATATGGGTGTTTAAATTAAAAAAGGGAATTCTGAAAACTGATCCGTGCATCTTTAAGGCTAGATTAGTTGCAGGGGGTTTTGAACAAAAGGAGGGCATAGATTACAATGAAGTTTTTTCACCTATTGCTAAATATAAAACCATTAGGACTCTCTTAGCCTTTGTTGTCCATTGTGATCTAGAATTGAAACAACTAGATGTTAAAACAGCCTTCTTGAACCGTGAATTAGAAGAACAAATTTTTATGGACCAACCTACTGGATTTGTTAATAGTTTAAAACCCGATCATGTTTGCTCACTTAATAGGTCACTGTATGGACTTAAACAGTCTCCTAGAAAATTGTACAAACGCTTTGATATCTTTATAACACATCAGGGATTCAACAGAAGCAATTATGACCCTTATCTATATTTTAAACATTCAAATAACATCTCTGTTTTTCTGCTTCTATACGTTGATGATATGATACTGATCAGTAAATCTAAACTTGCCATTGCTGAGTTAAAACTAAAGATGAGTCTAAAGTTTGAAATGAAAGACTTAGGTGAGGCAAAACGGATTTTGTGAATAGAAATAATTAGGAATAGGAGTTTGGGAACCCTAAAACTACATGAATCTACTTATTTAAAAAGAGTGTTCAAAAAAAATTTCTTTGACTCGTTAAAACCTGTTTCTCTACCACTTGTTGCACATTTTAGACTAACTAAAGAACAAAGTCCAAACACTCCTAATGAAATAGAAAAAATGGAAGAAATCCCTTATGCCCAATGTACTAGGATCACTAATGTACTCCATGATAAGCACATGACCAGATATTGCATACTCTATATCGGTACTAAGCAGATATATGTCTAGTCCATGTTTTGGTCATTGACTTGCCTTAAAATGGACAATACGATACTTAATTGGAACCGATGACCTAGGGGCTAGGACTATGTTTTAAAATAAGTGATTCTGAAATGAACTTAATCGCATTTATAGATAGCGACTTTGCATGAGATTTTTACTCTAGAAAATCTACGACATGTTGCAAGTTTTTATTTTGTGGGAACTGTATAAGCTGAAAATCACAATTACAACCTGTAGTTGCACTATCTACAACTAAAGCAGAATACATTACATTGGCAGATGCATCTAAGGAGGGTCTCTGGCTTAAGGGTCTTTTGAGTGAATCAGGAATTTGCAATTTGGTTCCTATTATTATGTCTGATAACCAATCTGCAATTATCTAAGTAAAAACCCTGTATTTCATGAAAAAACAAAGCATGTAGATATCAAATTTCATTTTATTAGGGAGATTATAGATGAAAATTTGATAAATCTTAGAAAAATAGCCACTGAATTTAATGCTGCTGATTTTGGTACCAACATTGTAACTCAAAGCAAGTTTCGGTCATGCCTGAAACTACGTGGAATGAACTGATTTCTTATTTGTTCTTGCAGCATGTATGAGTGATGATGGGCCCTGAGTCTTGTAGCATGTATCATTCACCTTGGAGTTATCTTGGTAACTTTAAGGTGGAGAATGTTAAAAACTGAATTTTACCAAAATAACCTCCACTTAAGTGACATAATCTGATTCGTTACTTTCTTGCTCACGTGTGGCTGTAATTGAGACACTTGTTTAAATCTCAATCGAACTCTAAAATTGATCCTATGGACAAAATTATTTGGTGCCTTGTCACATCAAGCAAGATCTAGATCGTCGATACAGAAAGCATCTAACGGCTAAATTCAGCTCTGAAACTTTGACTTCTAGGATTAATCTCGTCCATCCAGGTAAACTCAGATCCAACGGCCAGAAAATGGCAGTGCCTCAATTCCTGATACAGCAAAATCAAAGAAATCCAGACCGTCGGTCGACTAACAGATCGTGTGGTTGGAATCAGGCGGTGAAAATCCTACATCTCAACCATTGATTAAATAGAGATGAATTCAACGGCCCGCATGGCGACCCATCAAATCCTCGCTTCTCGACCTTCCGATGAAATCACTTGAGCGGTCAGGATTCGCTGAAGACCAATATATATAAGCAAAAATGCATTTATTTTCACAGAGAATTAATTACTCTTACATTCACTTTCTCTCTCAAAAACAGTCTCTCGATTCTCTTGTGTTTTCCCTTGTGATTTTAGGAGAGATTTCTGATTTTTTGTGCTCCTTGCTGAATTTTTTAGTCTGATCCTTTGAGATTTTACTTCGTAACTTGTTGTTACGTTGTTTTTTCCGGTGTCTGTTTGCCATTTTTCATTTTATTGCTGATTGAGACACTTGTTGCGTTCGAGAGTTTCTGTACTCAGAGTTTTTACTATATTTGAAATAAAAGATACAAGAGACTCTGATTCCGGAGCTAACGTGGACTAACCGAAATTCAAGGATCCAACGAACCACGAGCCTTACATCGACTCTACAACATTTACTGCTTTATTATTATTTTTTTGTTATTTTATCATTGTGAATCTTTTAACTAAATTATTAAAGTTTACATATCCGGCTCAAAAATCCTAACATAATTATTTCAGGACATCTAATGCTATGGATCTATGCAAACCTCCAGGCATACGGCTTGCGGTCACCCAAATTAATTTATCAAATGCAAATTGAATCCTATATCTCATGTTATTTAAATTCTTATGCCTCTATTTTGTGCAGTCTTCTTAAAATTATAATTGGATTATAAGCATAAGAATGGTGCACAAAACACCCCCTATATCTTCGTATTCTAATTTATTTATTATTTTCCTTTTTTTGTATTCTTTCCCTTGTATTTTATGAATGAGCACGTGGATTAGCACTAATTTGTAAGCATGGAGGCCTTAAAGTTGCTCCTCTCTAGGTGCTCCCCACTCGCATCCTCTTTTTAGCATCCCTTCACTTCAAATAGTCATTTCTGATACACACGTATCTAACAAGAGCACACCACACATGCCGAGGTGTAACAATTTCATACTTAAATTAAAAAATAAATAAATAAATATAATAAAATAGATATCAATGGTATTATTTCAATAATTGAATACATGTACTCTCCATGGTTTTTTGTTGTGTACACATATTGTAAGTTGTATTCTTGTGCACCGAAAGAAAGCTCATGCTGTGCGCATGGAATATATTTGGACCCTTTACAGAATGTTCTGGAATAAAGGAACTAACTTTCTACGCATCTATCATTTCCATGGGTGCTTCATTCTTTCTTTGTTTTCTTGCATGTATAAAGAAAAGATTTGGGAGAAGAATCGTTTAGAGAGAAGCTCATCTTCAATTATCTTAAAACCTCAAATCCCTCTATGATATAGAATTCGATACAGTGTGTACAAAGAGATATACATGGAAATAGATAAATACACTCCTAATCCAATTAAGGTAATTCATTAATTATAAAGATTAGGGTGGATATTGAAATCTTGGAGAAGCTTTTAGAGTTTTTATCACTAACATGCAAAATGCTTAACCAGTTTTTATGCATGATCATATTGTCCAAAATATTTTCCAGACTTATCAAGCACTGACGTCAGGAATTTAAGTAGCAGGAGAATTATTTTGGTTTGAGCAGAGTGGATCGAGTCGGGTTAAATCTGGTCCGATCGAATATGCACGTTCAAATATTGTAATAGAAAATTGAAAGAGCCCAAATAAGTTGAATCAACCTATAAAAAATGCAAGATTAATATTATTATTTTTTAAATAATATTTTTGATAAAACAAATGCTATTTCAACAATGTTTTTATTAAGATGTTGTTTTATATAATAATTATAATAATCGTTGTCCCCAAAAGATAATTTGAAAAAATACAACAAAATTGTCATTGATTTCATTGGTGAAATCAATTTTAATTTTTTTTTTCCATTTTTCAGATTGTTTTAATTTCAATATTAGTTAAAAACTTATATTTTAATATCAATAATGATCAAAATAATTGTATTAAAAAAATACAAAACATATATTAAAAAAACTATTCAAATCAAATATGCAAATTAGTTTATACTATTGATTAAATTCGTTAATGTAGTCTATTGGTTAGCAAAATCTATCTATCTACCAACGAGGATAAAGAGACTTTTGTATAATAGAATAGAATATATTAATACAATATCTTAGAGGGATCAAACAGGAAAACTAATTTTATTTTTGTTAATATAATTTTTTTTCAAATATTAAGGTGACCATGGTCCCTGCCTCCGCCTATGTAATCATAATCAAGGGATCTCTCCTTGTACCGATGAAATAATGAGGGTCATGTTTCTACATATTTAAACAATTTTACAATCATTTGGTTTGGTAAATTAATATCATTGAGAATTTATTATGAAGTTGGTTTCAAATTGTTTGCTTGAAGTTGAAGAAAGCGATTTTTTTTTTATAAGTCAAATTTTTATTATAAATAAAAAATTATTTACAAAAAAAGGTTTATAACAAAGAGCACAGATCGTTTTTGCAAATTAACAATCAGACACACAAGATAAATAAAAATAAATCAGTGATCTCTATACTCCACTGCTGAGCAGGTAGCCCATGTCTATTATTTTATTGCTTGCCAAGAATTGTAACTCTCAACTTATCATCCCTGGATGTTAAATAGGTCAACCATAAAATAGAAAACATTTTGATACAATTTTATCATTATAACATAATATTTCCCCATACGAGCTTAAAAGTAATAATATTTTTTAGTTAGGTAAAAAAAGTAATAATATAAAAAAATCCTGAACTTTCAAATAATAGCATGATTCCTCGCAACTTTAAAATTATAACATAATATTTAATAAATTATAAAATGTTTACATATGATAAAAGAAAAGACGGTCTATTGTGCTGGATGGTCCTACAATTTTTCAAACTAGTGCTACTATTTCCTCAACATCTAGTGGAGGATAAGAGAAGCGACCAAGACGGTGCATACTAGCCTAACGGTGAAGTATGCGGCCTTCGATCTCAGGGCTTGCCTAGAGGTAGAGGGTTCGAGCTCCCAGCGTGGTGTGGGGAGATTTCGCTGTCATCGTGGGAATAGTCGGAGGGCCCACTAGGGTCCGAAAGATATCTAAGTGGGTAGTGGTAAATAGCTGGTTACAGGATTTGAACGGGCTTCGGCTTGGTAGCCTGGACAGCTGGTTTAGGTAGATCCATGGATTTGAAAGAAGCGGCCGCTTAGACCCCATTACCTATAAAAAAAAAAAAAAAGCGACCAAGTCAAATGAGCATTTGTTTACTATAATTTAGTAAAAGATTTTTCTATAGGATCGTCACATTTTAAGTTATAACTTATAAGTTGATTTTTTCTTTTTGATAAGTCTTATAATTTGATTTTACAGACCAAAATAAGTTACTTCAATCAAATTACTTCAAAAATCTTCTAAAAAAAATAAGGCACATTATCAATTTTTATTCCAATTTTACCCCTCACCCTTATGAGTCTCATTGTTCTAAATTCTATTGTTAACAATTAAATTAGTAATTATTCATTGAAATAATAAATTAGAATAATTATATTAAAAAATAGTATTTTATTTAATAATAATAAAAAAGTAGAAAAATATTATATCAACATACGAACAATGCCATTTTATGTTATTTTACAAAAATAAGCTACCTTATCAATTAATTTTGCAAAACGCATTTTACAAATCAATCACCTTATCAGTTCTCAATTTCAATCACTTTATCAGTCGCAAGTCACCTTATCAATTTTCAAGTTACCCTTATTTGTCCAATTTGACAAACCAACCCTATGTCCACCTGATCTCTTTTCCTATATTCATCAACTGGGACTCTTTAAAGATATCCTATTTGAATTATTATTCATCAACGATATCCTGAATGGACTCTTCAATGTAAAACGATGTCATTTTTGTTTTAAGTTGATGTTTTTTTTTTTGGGGAATGCCAAATTTATATATAAAATATTTACATAGTATACATATGAAAGCAGAAACTAGACAGCAATTATTACATAATTGCATTGGTCTCATGTCTTGAGATGTCTTCACAGTGACCATGCATATACGTATTATGGCGAACTCCTTGCACATATTAGGTATCTGTGAGGCTAGCCTCAGAATGTTTGCTCCCTTGTATGATGGCCACTGTAGGTGAAAGCGGACATCATTCACATGATTCATCAAAATTTCTTCATGTGTTCGAACTCCAAATGATACCACTATCACCATCCAAAACTGCTTTCATGCTTGTGGAGCAATAATTAACAGAGAGGTACAAGTTCATGTTCGTTCTTGAGTGTTCGTTTCTTGAGTTTTCTAGAGCAGTTCTTGTGGAGTCATGGCACTAGAGCCTGGTGTTTCCAGAACCTAACCTGCACCTAGTTGAGACAGAAAAGCAATGAAGTAGTTTAAGCAATTACTTCAAGGTAGGGTAAGATATACTCCCTTGGTTGTGAACAGGATGCCCTTGGACAGAGACCAGCTATGCCTTTATCTTTATTCCAGTGTGCTACCAGCATTCTGTTTCAGAGGATAGACCAACAAGTAGCATTAGTTAACCATATTAAGAGTAGAGAAATACCTGAGATTACTCCTTTCTGTAACCGCTTAAGAGTAGGAGAGACAGTCTAGAGGTTGTTGTATCCAATCACTGATACTATAGGAAAAGAGTGCTTGTCTTTTGGACTTTATCCACCTCCAGAAGTGAGTTTGAATGTTGTGTAATAGTGTATGAATATGAGGAGTTTCAGAAAGAAAGTAGGACTTATTCCTTGCTTTCCACACAGTCCACATCAAAACCATCCAGATTGAGATCCAGGCCTGAATTTGGGACCCTGAAGGAACATAGGAGACGTATGCTTGAAGATTAGGGACCACTGGTGTTACTGACAATGATAGCCATTTGGCTATTTCGTACCACAAACTCAGCGTGATAGAGCAGCTATGAAATAGATGATCTGTAGTCTCTTCTTCAACCCCACAGAAGGCGCAACCAATATCCTGATCTGATGGGATTATTCCTCTTTTCTGCAGCATAGCTTTGATCGGAATTGCATTCTGTATCAATAACCAAACGAAGAAGCATACTTTCCTTGGGGCAAAGCTAGACCATATGTGCTGAGAAAGAGATAAATGATTAGGAGAAAAGTTTTGATCAAACCCAGATTTGATTGCCTTATAAGCTTCCTTCACCTTATAACTGCCATCATTACTGTCTTTGAAAATGAATCTGTCTTGGGCCTCTGTTCTGGGGAAGATATTCTCCAGTTCATTGGAAAGTTCAGTTAGATCAGAGAGGTCCAACGATCTGAGTTGTCTTCTCCATCTCTAGTTCCATGTCCACACTCTATTGTTCCAGCAGCCTGCCTCAGCCACCATGATATCTCTATCTCTCTCTGCCCTGTATAACCGTGTGTAGCCTTCAGAGAGGGGAGTATTATTCCTCCATTTGTCTGTCCAAAATCTGATGTGTTCTCCATTTCCAAGTTGAAGAGTAATGCTATCTGAGAACCATGAGTGATTTAAGTTATCCAGAAGATTTTGCCACCACTCAGATAAGTATTTTCTACTATTTGGTCTCCTTGCTGTCATGCTGTCATCTGTTGGAAGCAGAGCACGATGTCCTGCAACAATGATAGGTGTCTGGCTACCATACTTTGATCTTAGGACCTTCAGTGCTAGAGAAGAATCGCCATTCAACAGTTGCAAGCCCTTCTTACTTAACATAGCTGTGTTGAATGAAGATAAACAGCGGCCCCCCAGCCCCCCATTAGACCTTGATGTTGTGATTTTCTTCCATGATGAAAGACACATCCGAACCTTCTCTTTTGTGCTGCCCCAGAGGAACTCACGCTGATAGGAGTTCAGCTGCTTGATGATTGATTTAGGAGCCCTGAAGATTGAGAAGAAATGGGATGGAAGTGATGCTAACACTGAGTGCAAGAGTACTAACCTGCCACCTGCAGAAAGTTGCTTATGGTCCCATGAAGTTAGAGTGTTTTTGTACTTGTCTACTACTGGTTGCCAGGTGCTTATTTTCCTGATCTTCGCCCCCACTGGCAATCCTAGATATTTAAAGGGAACACTCCCCACCTGACAGTTCAAAAATGAGGCCATGTCCTCTAACAGAGCAGTCTCTATGTTCACTCCCATAAGTTTGCACTTGCTAAAATTTATCTTCAATCCAGGTACTAATTCGAAGTTGAGTAGTATGGCTTTAAATGCAATCACTGAGCTCCAGTCTGCTTGGCCAAACAAGAGAGTGTCATCAACGAATTGTAGGTGGGAGACAACCACATTGTTTCTGCCAATAGAAAGACCAACGAACAGATTCTGTTCAATTGCTTTGCTTATCATTGCAGAAAGTCCCTCCGCTGCTAACAGAAATAAGAATGGCGAGATGGGATCTCCTTGCCTTATACCACACGATGGATAGA
>JAOWBN010242060.1:0-23836 GCA_028565015.1 Pinguicula moranensis | reverse complement strand
AAACTTTATCCAAAAAAATTTGACCCTGAACGGCTAAACCTAATAAAACCCTAAACATAATCCCAAAATCAAATCTTGTACTTGGAATCAAATTGCTGAAGGAGAAGGAATGATTGATTGCTGAAGTCGCGTCGTTCGTGAAGTGGTGAAGTTGCCTTGTTCGTGAAGTCTCGGGCTCTCAAAGTCGAAGTCGCGAACTCGAAGAGACTGAAATTTGAAATCTGAATGAAGCATTGGGTCCGAACTTCAGATTTCAGTAAACTCAAAGGACTAATGAGAAGAGGCCTACTGTGAAGTCATGACATTGGCCTTTAGCCAAAATGATCCGATCCATACATTATTCAGCTTCAGGAGAGTAGCATCTGCATCCAATGGCATTTCGAAATCAATAAAGCTGAATGGTAAGCCCTCCCGAGAGAGTTTCCTTGCTATCTTCAGATTGCACACCTTCTCTTGTTTGTTTAGGATGTTTTGCAGGCGTACAAGATTCACATTCATGGTAAAGTTTGTTATGAAATAGGTATATCTCGAGAGCTCAGGGGTGGAACAGCAGGTAGAGCTTGCATCACCGGTTGCTGTTGTACAGGATGCGGACCAAGACAGTCGAATACTGATTGAGTAGAGCGCAGTGTCACATCATAGCTCCATTTTGGCTAGATGGCAGTATCGGAGTTTTCCCAACTTTAATAGATGCGCGATGCAGCCGTTTTAGTTGCTGCGATGGAACTAGCCATGGGTTCATGGTGGGTGTATGAAAATGGTAGGATACAAGATGCAAAGGAAGAGGAAAGGAGGTCTTTTGCTGCCTGCCGGGTGGGTGCGTGAGGCTGCTCCGGGAGAGGAGATGCGTGCCTGAGTAGTGTTTAGACCCCGAGGGCGAGGTGCAAAATTGAAGAAGGAGATGCAGTTGAGAGGGTTTATTTTTCATACAGGGTGCACGTACGGAGAGCATTCATACCGAGCGATTCTTCGAGTCCACTCTAACACTAGGTAACAAGTTGGGTCTTATGGCTATGAATTCAACTAGAGAGCTTGTGGAAGAAAATATGTAGAGGGATCTACAGGATGGGACAACTTTTTGAGAGCTAAGACTACCATATATGGACACTCTATACCTTATGAAAAAATTATCCTTTAATGTTTGTGACTTGGGCAAGAAAAGATATAGAAAAGAAATCTCGGATTTGGTGTAACGATCAATAGATTTTTTATGGTTGCAGAAAACTAAGTTAGAATCTATGGATATGAAATTTGTGATACTTTGTGGCGTGATGGTGACTAAAGTTATGTGTTCCAAAGCTCAACTGACAAGTCTAAAAGGATTTTCTGTATAGATCATTACTATGTTTGGCAACATAGATGATAAGATAGTTGAAGTGATGGACCAAATGAGGCTCTTGGATACAGGTTGAAATAACCTTGCTTACCGAATCAAGAGATGGTAGAGAGGTAAGAGGTGAGGGTGGAGTTGTAACGCCTATTGAAGTTCAGGGAGTCTATCTCTCTACGGAATTCGTGGCTGAGGCGGCTTCGAGATGGTGATAAGAACATGAAGCGCTTAGGGTTCATTTGTATTTTTATCAAGGTCCAAAATTTTCTTTTTGAGCTCTAATGGGACCGAGCTAGAGCAGTTGCAACAATGACAAATCTTAAATGAAGTTACTTTTTTTTAAAACTGAATCAAACCTTAAAAATCTTATTGTAACCTAGAGTGACAATAAACATAAACCTAAATAATACTGAAAATAAACCTGACTAAATTGCAATATTTTAGCCAATAAACCAAACCTAAATTGCAATATTTCACCACAGGACTCGCAATCATTAGTGATTTAGCGAAATCCTAAAGTTTATCCGTAAATTTGAACCCAAAATGGCTAAACCTAACAAAACCCTAAACCGAATCTCAAAATCAAGCCTTGTACTTGAAATCGAATTTCTGAAGGAAAAGGAATGTCTGATTGCTGAAGCCTCGCCGTTCGTGAAGTGGTGAAGTCGCCTCGTTTGTGAAGTCTCAAACTTTCAAAGTCAAAGTCGCTAACTCAAAGAGATTGAAATTTGAAATCTGAAAGAAGCGTCGGTTCGGGACTTCAAAATTTTGTGAACTTGAAGGACTCCCGAGAAGAGGCCTACTATGAAGCCGTTCGCTTCGGGGACTGCGTCTGCGGGGAATAGAACAAAATGTGAGTTAAGATTCATGTCCTAAAGCCAAACGGGGCAAGGCGGGCATACCCACGGGTTTTAAAATTGAAGTCGTGGACACCCCATTAAATTAACGGGCAGGCTCAGCCCGCCCGTTTAGATCTTAGGGAATGCAGCAATCCGTTTATAAAAATGGCAAGTTAGCCGCCAACCCATTTTGAATGGAAGAAATGGGTCGAGCCCATTTGCCGACCTCATCCTTGCATATTTGGTCTAAAATCTATCTATGGATGCTGGAAGACATGGATGGTCCACTCACTTCAGCAATAACTTCATCTATGGCTCTCTTTTCTGAAGCAAAACCTCGGGGCCTTAATGTTTGTGCCTGGGAGGCTATCTGGTTAGTTATGGTTTGGCAGGTAAGAGACCTAGTCCTTTTTTAGTCAAAAGAGATGGATGTGGACAACATTGTGCAAACTGTCCACAGGTCAGTGTGGCTTTGGATTCGTGCCAAGAGAACAAAACATTATTCCCTTTTTCTACCTCAGACTGGTTATCTCAGCCAAAATCCTGCATTGTGTTCTAAATTCTTTACACCTTATATTTCTGCCTGTCATTTACAAAGGATATAGTTGCTACTTACCTGGTCATGAACAGGTAGGTGATCTGGCTTAGACATTCTCTTTCAAGGAATTATTGTTGCAACATGAACGTGCCTTCAAAAAAGAAAGGAAAATGCAGCCTGTAATCCTGGGACTCGAATATTGTTTAAGACTGAAGCAACTGGCTGTGGAGTTGATTAAAAGCGGTATCTTTTCGATATAAATAGGTCCTATTAACCTTTACTTGTTGTGCAAATGCTTATAAGACATGCCAGCAGTGGGGCAGATCTCATAACATGATTTTTGCCCGTACTTAAAATTGGATATCTCAGCCAAAATCCTACAGGTGATCTGGCATAGGCGTGGTCTTTCAGGGAGCTATTGTTGTAGCAGGAATGTGCCTTGAAAAAGAAAGGAAAATTCAATCTCTCAAACCTCAGAGTCGAATAATGCTTAAGATTGAAATGCACGGTTGTGGGTATAGTTAAATTCAATCTAAACAAATGCTATTAACCTCTACTTGATGTGCAGATGCTCCTGAGACATGCCGGCAGTAGGGCAAATCTCACTGCACGATTCCTACCTGTCCCTAAAATATGGCGACCCAAATGATCTCATCGGTGAGACTTTGGAATTCTGGACTGCTCTTATTGCATGGAACGTGCAATTTTCCCTTTGCGGTGGAGCTGTCAGCATTCTATTTGCCACACTATCTATGTAACACGAGTGCCTAGCTACATGATCCACAAGGAGCGAACATCGCCCAGTTTTCATTTTGGAATGACATGAAAATTTATGAGGTTCATGATTTGAGTATGAGTTCCGGTGCAGTGGGTTTAATTTCGATGAGGAGTGAAGAGAATATTGAGACCAAGAGAGGTTCTTCAGAACAGTTCACTAGATTTCGTTTTGGTATTTCTTTGCCTTTGATCTCAAGCTATGTCTACACACATACTTCCCACTACTTTATTACAGGGATAGCTCACCAAACAAAATTGGGTTGTGTACCAAGTACTTACAATGGGATTAGATAAGTTGACAATCATGATATTCGAGTTTGTGAAGAGTGAATGATGACGAGGATCTGAATGTCCAGATGCTTTGTGATATTATATGACGCTAGGTGAGCCATGTACCAGATCACCCTTAGCTATATGTGTGGGTTGGTGTGGAGTAAAAACATGCAGCAGAACAATCCCAAAGATCCTACTAGTATGGTTATCTGTGGTGGAATCTGTGAAAGTCCCCTCCCTGGATTAGAGCATGTCTCATCACTAATTTTCACTACTCTTCTTTTTGAGCATTGTATATTCTACCTCTTGTACAGTTTATTTTTTATTTAATGAAATTCGGCTTATAAAAAAAAGTGCTAGAGTGGACTCTTCGTCTTGCAAGGCCTCATCCATTCTCAATTGCTGTTGTTCACATTTCACCTGAATTCCAGATACATCAGCTAGAGCCATAGCTTGTTATTTTTCCCTTTGCGTAGAATTTCTCGATCAAACTCCCACGAAGTGTAAGTTGGAGAAATCTCAAGCACGGTTTTCAGGTGGAATTGGTGACGCAAATATACTTGGTGCTTTTACCTCTAACCCTTATGTCTCCGAACCCTCGGGTCCAGGTATTGGTCCGCATCATGTATCCATCGGGTGGCGAGTTCTACCCAAGGACCTACAGACTCGCACAAATAAAGTATAGGTTTATTTTGATTTTATATTACATAGAAGTTTAATTGTATAGTGGTTTTTGGCATTGATTTAGGTCTTTAGGGTCATGCATAGAAGTAGGCATATGGCTTATGTCTGATCATTCAGTTTTTGGTGTTGGTTATGGTCATAACCGACATAGAAGCGAATAAGATTTAGTTATGGTTTTCAATAATCAAATTGAACCAAATAACCAAAAAAAAAATTGGTTCGGATTTAAGTTAACCAAATAACCAAACATTATTTTTTTAATTTTAATTTTATTTTTTTAGAGAAGAAGGAACTGCAAAAGTAATACGTACTTTGAATAATCATTAAATACATGCAATATTAATTTGAAAAATAGTAATATTTTATTGAAAAAGTGAAATTTGAAGAAAATTATCGCCAGAGCACGGAATAAAGTAAATGACAAAACCCCATAGTCGAAATTGAAAATTTAATTACGCATTATAAGGTTATGAGGCAGAGAAGAAAATGACGTTGTTTTCCTTTTCATCAAAGTTTCAAATGGTGGCATTTTATAATCAAAAAATAAAATAAAAAAAGAAATCAATTTTCGGTTATAACCGAAATCTTACCGAAAATCGAATGGGTCATAACCATAACCGAATAGAATAAGGTTTGGTTATGATATTTTATAGCCATAATCAAACCAAATAACCAAAAAAATTTAGTTATTCAGTTCGATTAACCATCGATTTTTTACTAATTCCTAATATGGGTGAAGTGGGCCAACACTGCCCATTTTCACCAACCTACCTAGCTGGTTAGACCAGCTTGACCTGCCATTTAGTTTTGCCGTGGCCAAGCCCGTACCCAGAATCTCATACACTCGCCCAGACCATTCCTAATTTCTTTTTACTATTTTATTTATATTTTTTGTTTTTTTTTAAAATAATTAATAATTAAAAATATTAATTTCTCAGTTCAAAAGCTATTAATTGCATTTTCTTGGACCAAAGGCATAGAAATTGATTATGTGGAAAGGTCGGCGGAGGAAAGTCTATTTATAAGTGTCCATTAACATTAATGTTTGGTGTGCAAATAATATGGGACAAATAACTTCCCACTCATATTTTACCAAATATGAATATATTTATATTATATGTATTATATTTACATATTAAGTTAATATGACTCAGTGCTTAAGGAAGCAATCTAAAATTCTCGTAGTTGTGATGGTCGTATGTTCGAATCCTGCAACACTCATGTGTACATTCTTAAAAATTAAAAAAAAAAAAGGTATGCTGGGTTTCCTACCAACCCAAAAACCTGGGCACGGCCTGACACACATTATGCGCTAGGTTGGGCATGACTCATATATAGATATTAGTCGGGACATAAAGACATGGAATTTAACAGTCCAGGCTAGCCCGTTAACCGTTTGAAAATCGTTTAAAAATCCTATATTTAAATGTTTAATACATAGGATTTTTTAACTTAAGACTTTACAAAAAAAAGGGTATGCTTGGCTGCCCACCGGACCCAAAACCTAGGCACAACCCAACCCACGTCCTATGTTGGGTTGGGCAACTGTTTAAAAATGGTGTTATCGGGCCGGGTTGACTACCTCTAGTCATGCTCTTCTCGAGTTCAAGTCCCAAATTGGGCAAGATCCTTTATTGTTTTGGGCCATTACTATTAATAAAAAAAAAAAAAACTAAAATGGTTTGGCCATATAAATTTCTCTTTTTCACTGAAAGAGATTGGGTCAAGTGAAAGCAAAAAATTTTAAAACTTTTTTAAGAATACAATTTTGGGGATCAATGAGGCGTGCTGTTCTTCCAATTTTAGTGTAAGTCGCCAATAAGAGGGAGTACTTCATTTAGCATATATTGATGTTCGTGTAGTAGGTTTAGTTTAGATGTTGAGAGTTCCCTAAAATAGATCCAAGATCACACCCATACTTTTCCAGTTCAATAACCTTTTCATTGAATAGTTTCATGTTTGTGGAGAGCTAACAAGTACAAATATCGAAATTGATCTTGAGATCTTCTCATATCCAGCCAGACATCCTCCCAGAAAAGTAGGTGGGCATATGGGTGAGTCGGGCTAGGTTGATCCATCCGTAACGGGTAAATGGGCTCCTAAACCTAACCCACATTGCCTATTTTCTGAAATAGGCGGTGGGGGCCTGGCCCATTTTGTAAATGGGCAGGCCCAGAAATGGCTTTTTTTGCGTGCATAAGCCCACCATTTTTTTATTTTTTAATATTATTTTTTTTTATTATATTATTATTTTTTGAAAAGAAAAATAGAACACACATGTGTTGAGCCCCCCACCTCACCTGAAGAAGGCAACAAGTTTACCATCAGGCTAGACAACCTTTTTTGTAATAAAATTATATTTTTTAATATTTGTAACGTAAAACCCGTTCTTTTTTTTCCAGCTCACCGTTACCCATTTTTAAATGGATAGAGGCTAGGCTCATTTCGCCCATTTTTTTGGGCGGTGTAGAATGGGCTCGTTTAGTGTGATCCATTTACCTACCTCTAGAAAAGAGGGTTTGATCGCCTAGACCAATGCAACTCCTAATGAGTCTCCATTACCATTCCGCCAACCAAAATTGCAAAAGTTAGGTTTGCCACCATGTTGAGGGATTTTGTCTTAGCTAGCCACCATATTTGTATTGGATAACATCTAGCCATATAGGATTACCATCAAGGGTCATGAGTCTCCATCCCCATTTGCAAAATAGAGCATCATTTAAGTTGTGCAACTCTATGATTCACGGCCCATGATATTGTTTAGGTTGTGTGATTTGTTCCCACACAATCCAAGCTATCTTTCTAAAGCCATCCACTTTTCCATTCTAGAAGAAGTTTTCTGCAATTGTATTATTTTCTTGATCACACCCCTTTGGGTGCATTGAAATAAAGTAGACATGGAGATCTATTAAGACATCCTTGATAAGGATAATTCTGCTCCCAAAACGTTTTGATGCAGCTAGAGATCACTGGATCCCACATAGCCAGCCTCTGTTGATTTTCTCCCAAAGGTAATCGTAAGTATTTAGAAGGTAGGGAGTAATAAGTGGGTTTTGTACCAACTTATAACTGAATTTTATGCTTAGATTTTGCAAATCCTCAAAATATAAAAGTGTATTTCATACCCCTTTTCTCGTATTTTGCAGGATTTTAATGAATTGGCAAGACGGAAATCGACGATGAATGACAACAATCGCAAGGTCATAGCCCAAAATCTTACAGGCTACAACTCTAGTCGAAGCACACCTCATATTTTGGCGAAAAAAGTGACAAACCCTACATGCACATGAATTAATGGATGGACAAGTCTACCCTTACTTAGGAGAAAATATCTACATGATAGCTTCTTTTGGAAGCCAATGATTTGTCACCACAAAAAGGAAAAGACTTCATCTATTTTGCGATATCGAGAAGGAGAGCTAGGGAAAAAAAGGAAGAAGATACTCAAAAACTCTTGTGAAGAAGAAGGGAGCAGCTCTTGCGACTCAATTGGTCAACAATGGGGTTTCTTGAACTATGAACTCCAAACTTGTTTGTCTTTGTGAAACTCTTGCGCCGAGCATGAGCTAAGTTCATATTCTAGGACGTGATGTAGCCCTTTGTGTATTTTTTGGAGTTTTTTTAAATGTTTAGTTGTTATCTAAGATTTTGAAGTTTTTTTTATTTTATTGCACTTCATTATTAATTAGCATGTGCTTGGTCATTAAACCAAAGTCCTAGTGAATAGGCTAGCAAAAAAATTAGAGGAAGTCATCTCAGACAACCAAATAGCCTTCATCCGTGGGAGAAAACTACATGACAGGATCCTAGTGGCCAATGAGGCCATTGATGTGCTAAAAAAACTGAGAGTAACTGCTATAGTGCTCCAAGTAGACTTTGACAAAGCATTTGGCACTGTGTATTGGAAGTATCTGCAGGAGGTCATGGCTAAAATGGGCTTCCCTCATAGCTGACGGTGGTGGATAAAGGAGCTCCAATAATCTCCATCAGCCTCTATCTTAGTGAATGACAACCCTACTACTGAATTCTACCCCACAAAGGGCCTCAGGGAAGGGGACCCCCTATCCTCGTTCCAATTCCTGTTAGTTGCAGAAAGCCTATCTGTGATGATCAACAAGTCAATCAACATGAATAAACTTTAAGTTCCATTAATTGGCAGAGGTAAGTTCCCCTTGTCCCACCTTCAATTCGATGATGATACTCTCTTGTTTGGAAAGGCTATGTGGAATACCATAAAGACTTATAAAGCAATCCTTCAAAACTTTGAAATGATCTCGGGCCTCGGGTTAATTACAAGAAAAGTCGCCTGACAGGTATGAACATCTTGGATAATTGGCAAGCTGACATGGCAGCTTATCTTGACTACACAACAAAGCGCCTTCCACTTAGGTACCTTGGCCTTCCAGTAGGTGCAAATCATCACAGGATAGCAAATAGGCAGGTTTGGGAAAACACTCAGTTCCTGGAACTACAAACATCTGTCAACTTGATGGAAACTATTGCTCATCAATTCAGTGTTGGCAGTCATACCATCCCACTACGTAACCTTTTATAAAGCATCCCCAACTATCTTGAAAAAAATGGTAGCCACCCAGAGAAATTTCTTCAGGGGAAGCACAACAGACAAGAAAAAATTGAACTCGATCTCCTTGGATAAATAACTCAGCCACAGGACAAAGGAAGAATGTGGGTGCGTAACATATCCTTCTTCAACAATGCAATGCTAGGTAAATGGAGTGGAAAAATCCTAACAAGGGAGAAAAAACTTGCTACTGAGGTACAACAGATCAAGTATGGTAAAAATAGAGTGCTGGAAGTTGGGGCTTCAGGCAACTCAAACCACTTCAGAGGAGTACATCAGCGAGGAGAGGGAGGAGAAGAGGCCTCAGATATGCCTCTTCATGGTGGAAGGAACTGCAGGATACACTGCAGAGCACCTGCTTCCAGCAAGAAGTTGGAATCAAGTTAGGATGTGGGAGGGGTGTTCTATTTTGGAAGGACAAATGGTATAATAACTCTCAGCTAGTTATTTTGTATCCTAGGCTATGCAGGTTAACAGAAAATCAAGACCTATGTGTAGCAGTAGTTGGAAGTTGGGAGTCTGATGCATGGAAATAAGTATGGATATCCATGATACGGCAAATCTGGAAAGCAAGAAATAGTTCTCATTTTCAAGGTAAGAGGTAAATGTGCAGAACATAATCCACCTAATTCAACGAACATTGTGGATGCGACTGAAAAGTATAAGAAATGTGGCCATGTTTCCATACTCACTATCATAATGGATGTTGAATTCATCTACATGTCTTGAATTCTAGGGATGATCTGTTCTCAAGCCAAGCTAGATAATGATCATGAACCTAACTGCCACGGTAAGCAGAACAATGGTAGCTTTGATTCCTCTCGGATGCCAATAGACTCCACCTTCTGTGCTGAGGCAAAACACTCTTACATCTTCACCACCATAAATCAGTTGCACAAGGAGAAACTAGGAAATGAGGAATTACCTGAAGACCAAATGGTCAAGCACTTTCTGTCTCTCTTACTTGAAACTGTGCTACATTTACTCTCTTCCTGTTTCATTGCGGTACATGCTAGGAAGGAGTTACCCACAATACATTGCCATATCCCACCCCATGACCATCCTACAAGCATAGAGAACAACCTGGTTCTTAACAGGCTAAAACATCTATTTGGCAAGGAACGGATGTCACTTCAGAGCACTCTACCAAACACAACTCTAAGACCCAGGACGATCTAGGGATTATTGACACTCATGTGATCTGTACTTTGAATGAAACTATGCCCATTGCTTAGATAGGTCCTTTTAGTTTATTTTCTTTGGTTTTGATCTAATATGAATGCCTACTCGGAGTACCTTCCCTTCACTCATTACAGAGAAAGCTCACCAAACTTAACCGAGTTGTGTACCAATATCCCTATAATGAGAATTGATAATGTGGTAGTCATGACATTTTGCTTTGGTGAAGAGTAGATGATGGCAATGATCTAAATGCTATATGCTTTGTTATCTACTATGATGCTAGGTGAGCCATGTACCAGATCACCCTTAGCTATGCCAGAAGGTGGGTATGATGAAAATGCATGATATTCAGATTAATCTCAAAAATTATATCCAGTTGGTCCCTCCTAGGGGCCATAGTATAGTTATCTTCTTTTCTTTCTTTTTTTTAACTTTTTCTTTCTTTTCTTGTACATACTTTATTTATACTTAATGAAATTTGGATTAACAAAAACAGACAAACTAACATTTGCTTGACAACCATGTGTTAGTACATAGGATTCATTTGAGATTCGAGAGATGAGAACCTACCTAGAGATGGTAAAACTAACACCAAGTATCATGAACATGATATTTGAGAGATAAGTGTTAATGGGAAGGTGTCACCATGTGCGGAATTCATGAGATTAAAGCCACTTAGTAGGCTGCACAAGATTCGACAGTTGAGTGTGAACCTGCTAAGAGAGGATTTTGTGAGTTAGCAATTCTTGGTATGCTTGGAGATGATAATCGAGAGATGAGTGCCTACCACATAAGAGGAGCTACTACTTATTCGGGCTTTGAATGTCCATTTTCTGGATCCTCTTTACCAAAAGTTTCACCCTCCGAAGGGTTCATGCACACGTGAAAGGGAGTTTCATAAAGTTAAAACAGTAAAATAAAAGTCAAATCTAGTTAAAATTTTGTGTGGCATTGATATTGCTAATTCTAACAATCCCCGACACGGCGCCAAAAACTTGTTGCATTGTACTCTTGCAAGTGCACAAGTCAAACAAATAATAAAGTGATAAAAGGGGTATCGAACCACGAAGATTGTAGTTAACAAGCATCAAAATTAATTGGTTTCATACAATTTGGACAAACGAATTTATGAGTTGTTAGCTAAACTATATTTCTAAAACAAAGATTATCATAACCAAAGTTCTACTAAATAAATTCTATAGTGCCAGGAGATATGTTGGGATGAGAACATCTAGGGACCTCAACTTCACCACTTGACTTCCTTGGAAGAGTTCATAGATGGTTTACCATGTTTTGACTCTAACTTAGTGCTTACTGGATTCGCCTACTTTTGACATAGATTGCTCTTGAGAATAAACATCCGTCTTTGATTCACTAATGTGCACCTCTCGAATGTCACATTTAACTAAACCAAATATCTTACTCTCAGGTAATCCACAACTGGTAGCATCAATCCTATAGTCATTCTCATTCTATAGCAATTAATGTGGGTTTCTCCATGCCTAGCGTAGTTTGTGCCTCTAGGCCTCCCACTATGATTTATTCACCTGCCAATGTTGTCCAAACAAGAGCATATGGGATACAAAATACAACAAAATCAAGCACATCATTAGTGTTAAAACTAGCTAAACATATTATAATCTCGCGAGTTCGTCAAGGTCTACATTGTGCCCTAGACAAGTGGTTTAGCCCATGCTTAAACAACGACCACAATAAAAAAAAACACAATAAGGGTTCATCATAGCCACACAAAGATGTTGAAATATATTCCCTTATGCTTTTTTTACGGGCGTTGCCCCAAACCCTTGTTTTTTTTTTATCTTCGTAACTCTTCCCAACCTCCTCTCTCGAATGTTCTTATGCCTTTTATATCACGTTGGGTAGCTTCTATCGGAAGTTTGAAGACAAAATAAGGGGCAAAAACATCCTCCTAGAAAGGTTAGTGCACGTCATATGTGTTTAGGCACCACCATGCAGAATCATTCAAAGCAAAATGGGGTTGTGACTCGAATTCCAGGTGCAAGGCTTCTTGCTTTAGTGCCTTTTGTTCTTCATTTTCCCACAATATGCATCAAATGAGAAGTTCATGTCAAAGCATGAGAAATAAATATATAAAGTAAGTCCCCCAATCAGAATTAGTCAAGATTAGACCAGAATAATCTACATTAAATGGGTATAAAATCGAGTCATCAGGAACCACCTCATAATTTGACGAGGAAAGAGACAAACCCTAAGCGCACATGAATTAATGGATGGACAAGTATACACTTACTTAGGAGAAAATATCTACCCAATAGCTTCTCTTGGAAGCCAACAATTTTTCAACACAAAAAGACAAAGACTTCATCCATTTTGCGATATCGAGGAAGAGAGCTTGGAAAAAAAAAGGGAGAAAGGCACTTGAGAACTCTTCAGAAGAAGAAGGGAGGAGGTCTTGCGACTCAACTATTTAACTGGAGGGGTTTCTTGAACTATGAACTCCAAATTTGTTTGTCTATGTGAATCTCGTGCATCGAGCATGAGCTAAATCCATGTTCTAGGGTGTGATGCAGCCATTTGTGTTCTTTTGGAAGTTGTTTTGAATGTTTAGTTATCAGCTAAGATGTTGAAGTTTTTTGGTTTTAATGCACTTCATTATTAACTAGCATGTTCTTGACGACCATGTGTTAGTACATAGGTTTTATTTGAGATTCGAGAGATTAGAACCTTGCTAGAAATGGTAAAACTAACACCAAGTACCATGAAAATGAGATTCGAAAGATAAGTGTTAATGGGAAAGGTGCCACCATGTGTGGATTTCATTAGATTAAAACTTCCTAGTAGGCCACACGAGATTCAAGAGATTAGTACGAACCCACTAAGAGAGAATTTTGTGAGTTAGCAATTCTTGGTATGCTTAGACACGAGATTTGAGAGATTAGTGCCTACGTACCGCATAAGAGGACCCACCACTTTAGAGGAATTAATATTTGAAGACAGGAATCCGGTGGACAACTAAGCTTCAAATCTAACAGTTGAATTAAGAAACTAACTCCATAAAATGCATTAAGAGGTGAAGTCATTGCCTTTGTTTGTTTGTTTTTCCAAGAGAAGTTCAATACCAAAAAATGTACTTCGCATGGATACATTTATATCACTATTTTTTGTGTAGGAATTAATGTCATCAGTTATTTGTTCAAATTGCATTCGAGCTCACTAAACTTTGTGTTTATCTTCTACGATCCCCATGGTTTGACATTCATTTTTATCACTTTATTACTTGTTACGACTTGTGCACTTGCAAACATAGTTGACGCACAAGAGCCAACCAACAGGGAGTCTATCCTACAGTGTACAATAGTTGCTAAATTGCTCTATTCATCATCTGGAAAATTAATACCTAGTAAGCCGCTCTTGTGAATATCGACTCTGAGGCATGATTAATCTTCCAACCATCTTAAGGTATACTTGATTACTTTAATGTCCTTTGAGCTATCATCTCCAAAAATGAGTAACATCTGCATATTGTAGCTGAAGAATGACTTTATTACCCAAGCCATAGCAGAAATAAATATTCTTTTCCTTTTATATTTTTCATAAAAGATGTAGACATTCTTCAACAATCACAAATAAATATGTTGATAAGGGATCGTCCTATCTCAAATCTTGTTCTAGTTGGAATTGCTCTATGGAGAACCATTAACTAGCATTGATATATATGCACTTGAGATGCATTCTTTGATCCATAGTATCCACTTAGGGCAGAATCCCAACTTTTGCATAATTTTTGGTAGATAGATTCAACGAACTGAGCCAAAGGCATTTTGGAAATCTACCTTAAAGAGAGTACAATTTGTTTTGGTCTATTTTTCAATGTTAATAACTTCATTAGCACACAGGACACCATCTCCAATGAACCAACCTTTGATAAATCCAAATTATGCTGGAGAGACAAGGGAGGAGATTACCTTGCTCAACCGAATTGATCGTTAAAAAGTATGTTATAAACAACATTGATTAGGAAGACTGGTTTAAACTCCTCACATTTTGTGGAATTGTTCTCCTTAGGCATTAAGTGGATAAAAGAGGCATTAATTCCTCTAACATGCCTCCTAGACCTGTGGAATTCCTGCAAAAACTCATCAAATGCTTCTTGATATCCTCCAAAACGTGTTGGATAAAATTTAAATTGAACCCATTAGGTCTGGGGCTTTTCTTCCCACTACAACTTCAAGCAACATCTCTGATCTCCTCTTCTTGGAATGAGACAGTGAGCATCATGTTTTGGGTTTCGATTAGGCACCTTTTAGCTGGCAGATTCATCTTCAATTCACTGTTATCATTCAGGCAAGTGAACTGTTGTTGAAAGTGTTGTCTCAAACCTTCTTTGACTTCAGAGGTTGATTACATCCATTGGTCATTAATGTAGATGCCTTGAATGTCATTGTTTATTCTACTCTGATTGATGCATGAATGAAAATAGTGTGGTTGCATCTCCTTCATCAAGCCATTTGACACTGATTTTTGGTAGGTCATGGAGGCTTGTCTTTTCAACAATGTTGGTAAGTTCCTCCAATGTTTTCGTTTTTCTAACACTCCTTCTTCTGTCAAGCCTCTAACATTGATGATTGCATCTAAGACATCTGCCTTGTCTTCTATGTGCCTGATCTAAATATCGATGTTGTCATTTTCCTCTTTATTCCGTTTGCTAAGCACGGCTTTCAGGTTCTTTAGTTTTTCTTTGAGAATGTAAGTTTTTGAGCCTTCAATTTGAGTGTCTCTTCATCCTAGTTTTACAATTACATTGTAAGAAGGCAAAGACAACCAATAATCATATACCTTAAAGGGAATAGGCCTCCAGTTTTGCTTTTTCTTAGCCTATAATATAGGGCAATGATCTCACTGAGATCTGTCTAGGGTGCTCTAGCGAATATCTGGCCATTTATGGAGCCAAGGTTCGCATAGGATTAATCTATACAAGCGGCTAGCATCAGTTTAAAGTCTTTATAATGAGAGTAAAATCATAAGCATTATCATTTAGCCTAAAGGGGTGCTTATTCAAAAATTTCGATTGAAAATGGGTATTTTCATTTTCGTTCCAAACTTAGGTCAAAAGAAAATTTCTATTCCATTTCCATTTCGAATTACCCTCTTTCTGTTCCAGTTCGAAAATGTAAACAAAAATTCTGAATTTTCGATTAGAAATGGAAATGGAAATTTCCCTTTCCGATTTCCGAAAATTTATGTTCCATTTTACCAACATTTATGTTTGATTTCCCCAATTTTTTCGTTGTTTCAGTAATTCTGCAGGAGGTTTTCCAGGATTATTACAACAAGGTTAAAATTCTGCAGGGAGTTTTTATGCTCCGCCCTTGGAAACTGTTACAATGCTATATTCATCAACTTTCGGTTTCCACAAAAAAAAAAGAGTTCCAAATCGAGTATGCGTTGTGTGATTCAGAGTTGAAGATGTTGCGCAATGAAGAGACAAAGATTAAGTGGCAGCCGACAACGGAAGGAAGAGGAAGAAAAAGTGAGAATTGAGAATTGGGAAATCCTATTCAAAGAAGTTCTAACTTAGGGTAGAGATAAGCGTGAAGTTCAACAAATCGTGAAATGAGTGAAATGAGAGATGAGAATCAGAAGTAAAACTCATGAAACTGAAATGAGAGTCCAGAGTTAAAAAAATTTGACTTTCATTTCCATTTCCATTTTTGATTAAGTTTATATTCTGAGTATGGAATCGGAAATTTTCATTTACGATCACCTATTTCCATTTTCGTTCCGATTAAGTTCGAAAATGAAATTTTCCTCCATTCTGTTCTATCGAACAATACTTTGGAATCGGAATTTGGAAATGGAAATTTCTGAATTCCAATTTCCAAATAAGCACCCCTACATTTAGGATTCCAACAATGAGGGTTTTATACTACCCTACTTGGGCCAATCCCACATGCTGTCAATACAATAAAACCAAACATAAAACCCAATACTCCTCCTCAAGTTGGGCGAAAGACATCTACCAAGCCCATTTTATCACAAAATCTATCCAGTCTATTGCACTAAAACCTATGGTGAGACAATCAACAGTCTGCTCCTTATTAGTCACGTGTCTCAACTTTAGGAGTCCACTGGTCAGCTTCTCTTTGATGATTAAACTGTCAATCCACATACTTGGTTTTGTCATATTGAACTAGATTATTGGCAATGTTTATAGCTGGCATGTTATCGCACCACAACTACATATATGCTCCCTCATCCATATTCAACTCTATCAGTAGTAACCACAATCACATCATCTCAATAACACTCAGGGTTATGATTTTGTACTTTACCTCAGTTGTAGAACAGGCAATAACTGGTTCTTTCTTGCTTTTCCAGGAGACTAGATTGCTTCCTAAAACCATGTAGTATCCAGATGTGGAATTTCTATCATCAACACAACTAGCTCAATATGAATCACAATACCCCTCAATGCTCAGGTACATGCTCTTCTGAAAGGTCAAACCCTCTCCTGGTGCACTCTTCAAATATCTCAATATCTGGTACACTACATCTATATAACCCTTTCCAGGGTCATGCATATACATGCTTACTACATTTACAGCAAACAAGATGTGAATTACTCGTACAACCAATTTCTGATATCTTTCTCCGTCAATTGGCTCACTAGCATCACCACTAGGAATCACTTTCTGCTCGATCGGTACTTTGGCAGGTCTGCAGCCTAGCATACCTGTCTCTTTGAGCAAATGTAGGACATACTTTCTATAGGATAAGATTATTCATTCAGGCCCTCGAACTACTTTTATTCCAAGGAAGTATCTCATTTGTCCTAAGTCTTTTACTTCAAATTCCTTGCCAGTCTCACCTTCAACACTACTATCTCACTTTCATCATCACCTGTGATAATCAAGTCATTGTGGTATAACCTAGACAGCTAACATCGTGGTATGTCCTCATGTATGCTTCAGGAAGACAATACATTTGACATTGGTCTGATGATATTCCATGCCTTCCATAGCTCTCCTGAGTCGCAAGAACCAAACTCTCATGGCTTGATTCAGACCGTATAAAGACGTTTTGAGCTTACACATCTTTCCAGCTGTCTGAGCAATCCCAAATCCTGGAGGGATGTCCATGTACACCTCCTCGAGCATATCACCATAGAGGAATGCATTCTTCACATCGAGCTGATATAGATTCCATCCTTTGTTTTCTTCTTTGGAGACCAGGCTCCTCACAGTATTCATCTTGGCGATTGGTGCAAATTTCTTATCATAATTCAATGATATAGGTCTGACTGTAACCCTTTACTACAAACCGAGCCTTGTACCGCTCCATTGTTCCCTCTAGATTATGCTTCATAATTAATACCCATTTGTATCCAATGGTCTTCTTTTTGGGTGGAAAGCTCCCAGGTTCCATTCTTGAGAAGGGACTCCAACTCTTCTATCATTGCAACTCTCCAGTTTGATCATCCTTTGCAACCTGCCAACACTCAGACACATGGAAACTACCCCAAAAAACAATAAAAGTCCTGTGGCTAGGTGATATGTGAAAGTAAGATAGGTGATGGGCAATATCATGTGGGAATTCATACCACTCAGGTGGAATACTCGCATTGACACGAGGGTTTGCCTTACTGATAAAGTATGGAGAGGAATAATACCACTTGTGGGTGCTGAGTGATCTGTAATGAGTGGTGCAAGTGTCCTCGAAGTCAGGACCGATCGATCATCGGGACATGGGATAAGTGCACATGATTAATTTCCTCTCCAATGGTACCTATAACGTAGCTTTAGAGTGTCAATATCACTCAAACTCATCTTCTCACCACGTTCCGTGTCTTGAACTGGGCAAGGACATTGAATTGTTCCTATAATCACTGTCTGTGGCCCACCTCATACCACTCTCCCTCTCATACCATACATCGTCTACAATCATTGTCTATGACTCACCTCTCATGCACTCTCTCCCTCACGCTGACAACAAACTAACTTCAGGCCAGTTATCTTTCATAAAGCACATGCAAACTGAATGTCCAACTCCAACACATCTCCTCTGGTGCCAATCATGTAGGTACAATAACCTTCATGTCCACAACCTCTGGATCCACTTATCCGTCCTCCACGACCGCAACCTACTCTGTCACATCCTCTAAATGCAAAAGTCTTAATCTCTCCTCGGTTGGGGACAAGCCTCCATCAGGTGTCCTATCTCATCACACTGATAACAACTGCGAGTCTCATCCGGTGGACGGACTGCAATGACTAAAGTTTTAGCCCTCAATCCTATGGTGGGCTTAATCTTTTGTAGCTGTAGTTGAGTCTCCTCCCGTAACATCAGAACAATAGCCTCACTTAGTGAGGGAATAGTATTTTAGACTAGCAATATCGATCTCCTTGTATGGAAAATTTGGTCTACATCTTTCAAAAATTTCAATCTTTTCTTCTTCTTGAACATTCTAACTTGGATAGTCTGTAGTACGGCCCACCATAGGTTGGAAGTGTTCCAAAGATGACCACAATCATCTCAGACTAATAGAGTACTCCTGCATAGGTCTGCTCCTATGTGCCTTGGCATCCATCTCCAACTGGATTTAGAAATTTCTCAAATGAATCTCCGTTCCAGAAAAATCTCCCTTCAATCGTGTCCACATGTTACTCAAAACTTTGATATTCTCTACTGAGGACGAAATCTGAGGAGTCATCGAGTTTAGTAACCACACACATAAACTTACCTGTGTGTCATTCCACTGAGCAATTTTTAAGCATCATTTCATTCTTTCTCTTTCAGAAAAATCAAGTAATTCCTTACTTTCTAAGACCCTCTCAATTCTGAGTGCCCAGTTATGATAGATTGTCTGACCATCAAGTTTCAAGTCGACATATGAAAGACCAAGCTTAGGTTACCCCGTAAAAGAAGATGTATCCATGCCCTAAACCAATACAATCAAAACCCTCATGGTTGCAGGGTCGAGCACACTTAGTGCCTCCAATACTGCTTTCTCGCAAGTAACTTCTTCCGTCATCGCAAACAACTCCAATCACAACCTAAATCAACAATCCCCAAACCACTTAACATAAACTGCAATCCCACACACACCACACAACCATACTACCCGCACAGCTGTGTTTGGTCTGGCACATACCACCATCTCCCATCTCCATCTCATACCTCACAATATGCAAAGCACATTGCATGAATATCCCCAAAATACTAAAATTCATCAATCCACAACTCATATGAACAAACCAAGACCACAAGTGTGTAGAGTAGAGAAAACTCTATATGTAGTTTTTTTTCTGGTAGCGGTGCTCCGACGACCTGATGGAATGCTCAAGATGGTCAGAACGCCACAAGACCGATGGCGACACTCACCAAAGCAGAAAATCAGAAATGAAACTGGAATTTGCAAATTTTTCCGGGAAATCATATGCAAAAACTCCAGATCTAGCTGGATTTTGACCGATTTTAGAAATCTGGTTTGACCAATCGACAGGAAATGACAAGGCGTGTTGACGACAACGACGATGGATGGCGGACGACAGACACAATGACAACAGCTGGGGTTCTGCCTCCAATACCATAAAGTCTTTATAATGAGGGTAAAATCATATGCATTATGATTTAGGGGTCCAACAATGAAGGTTTTATACTACCCTACTTGGGCCAAGCCCACAACACAGTCTCAATACAATAAATCAAACATGAAGCCCAACATAGTGCAATCGGGTTTGTTGTATGCAAATTTTGTTACCTACCAGTGAATGCCATAGACGTCTAATTGCATGATTATGTCCAAGAATTCATTACTCTTTGAATCTAGCGTGATGCTAGAGCCAAAGTTCTCATCATGTGTAGTAACTACATCAAAATCTCTTAATACACAGAAGGAGCATGAGATGGATAATGGATGTAGTTTTGCAGTAATTGCACTCCAGAGTAAGCGTTTCATATCTAGGAAGCATGAAGAGCAGACATTAACAATACATATTGTTTCACTATGCTTTCCATGTTTCAATAACTCCCACTGCACCATCAATTTACCAGCTAGTTTGCATAGTAAAGCTGTCAGATTCCAAGTTGTGAGAATGCCCCCTGACCTGCCTATAGAGTGTTGAAATATCATCTCTTAATCTGAGTGACCCAGATAGATTACATCTTATTAATGTGTTACATCTTAGTTTCTTGGATACACATCACATCAGGTTCATTTTTCATTATAATCTTCTTAATACCTTTGTTATTTGGTCTCCCCCATGCCCCGTATGTGGTAACTAATAATTTGCATCTTAATCACTGGTTGCGGCGTCACAGAGTAAAAGAAGCAATGACAACTGCTATTATGATAACAACACTTGCAGAGGTTTGATCAGTTAGATTGTATAGGGTATAGTGGATGCCATTGCTTTCTCAAATAAAGAGATATCACAATCTTCCTTATGTGTAAACTGGTTGCTCAATTTTTTTGTACTCTCTTATATCGATATTGATTTGTTTCCAAACTGTAGTGTTACTATAACACAATATTGCATAGTTGGAGGAGACATATTTTGGCTATATTCAAGAAGCTCAGTGATTGAGGTTGTGTGGTAGTGCTAATATTTAAGAACACCTGAGCAGTAAAGGAGGATCGTTGTGCAGTCGTTCGTTGTTGTTGTTGCTACTTGTTGGATAAAAGCTTCAACAACAATTGGCCTTTTTAGCAAGGTAAAGGTTGCTTCTCGGTCTTTGGCTGGAGTGCAATACTACAATGGTTGTTGTTTAGAATCTCATCTTGACTTCTCCCATCTTGGAATAGTTCTGTAGGTATCTCAGCTGAGACAACAAAAGGATTATTTATTTGGATTAGCTTATGCCTGTGGTGCGGTGAAATGGAATAACCAACTATTCATAGATGGGCCAATCACTCTGGGAAAGCCCATTTGAGAAGATTTTAAACTCTTGACGAAAGATTTTCCTGCATTGAAGATTTAGAGCAATCTTTGATTGATGGGGAAGTTTTACTTGCGGACAATGAAGTAAGGACAACTGCTTGAACATATTTTCTTACACCTTCCAAGTAACCTACCTTTTGTTTGACACAGTGTGTCCTATTGGACTGTCGTGACTAGGGAATAGAGCCCACAAAGATGAAGGTGGAGCCTAAAGGTTCTTCGATGAGTAGATCTTTAGAAAAGACATCCTCCTCTACCAAGTACCAACTAGATCTTAAACACCTTGTTTTGCACCATAATTTCCACAATTTTTTGAATTTTATCCATGAAATACGTTTCCAAAAGTACTCTCACCATATAAGATTCTCGACGAGGTGAACTGGTAACTGGCAGTTTGGTGCATCGGTCGAACTTGCAAGTAATCCAGGAGAATGAGGAACGCCCCCATTGTATATAATATGGGAATCTTTCAACTCTGATCCATCACTTTCGGATCTCCCCTTGCAATACATCAAAGGCTTTCCATGGTATGATTGCCTAATATATTTGCTAATATGTGGTCGTTTTTCCTTCAGAGGCCAGCATATCTACAAGTTGGATGAGGTAGAAACCTCACTTAGTTAAAGGAGAGAAAAATCGTATGTAACCTAATTCAGCAAGAGTATGGGAAATGTAGTCTAGAGTCTGGTTATTTTTGATTTCGAACACCACCAAAAAATTGAGCCATTTTGTTTCACCGATAGGTTGAGAGCTGTATAATGAGCGGCTTTGGCTTTCGGCAAAGTAGGCTTGGATAAGGATTCCTTTGGAGAACAAGCAGGAGCCGATTTATCAGTTATATAAGTCGTCTCCTTCAATGTTGATGTAATCTAACCTTCAGATTACACAAACATTCCAAATCCGAATTTGGAATGAACAAGGATAGGGGAAGGGAGAATTTGTCTCAACAGATTTTGTTTCGCAGAGGAACTTTGACAAAAGGAAAGTTTAATTCTTCAAATCACTGTTAATCTGACAGAGTTGATCGCTATTTTGTAGGCAAAAGGCACAACTGCCATCATTATTGCACAATACATGCGTGCTTTATGGAAAACGAACTAAAAGTAGAGAAGGGAATTAAAATAGGGAAATAATGTATTGTTCTTCGTGAAAAAGTCTTGCGCTGTGGAATGTTATTACTTCGTGTGGCACTCGTATGTCTTCCAGCATTTATTGTTATCACATGTCTTCCAGAAGCTATCTTCCATTATTGCAACATGCGGTCATGTGTCCCATCATCATCCTTGAAGGTTTTGGAATTCGTCCCTATCTCGTCATTCGTGTGATCATCGTGGTACGAAACGAGGTGCATCACATTGAAGACGTCGGCCGTGCGGATGTGGCTAGGAAGCTTAAGTCTGTACGCATTGGGATTAATCTTTTCAACAATTTCAACGAGGCCAATTTTGTGAGCGGCCAATTTACTATATTCACCAGGGGAAAAGCGGTCGTGAGTGAGCACCACATAGACATAACCAACATCATATTCAACATGGCAGCGATACGCGTCCACGGCTTGTTTATACTTAGCAGTGGCCGCTTCCATATGATGTTGGACAAGCTTATGGGTATGCTAAACATAACCAAGGTAATCCCTTTGGCGTGTGGTACTTCCTTAAGTTCGAATATCCGCTCGACAATATGGACCTAGTCAACAAACGCTTTGGGCTGCAACAGGCTATGGAACTCAGGGATTTCAATGCGCATCCCAGATTCCCAGTTGAGGTTATCGGGGATGGATCTAGGTGTAGGTGTCTCTGAATCGTCTTCCCAAAAGGGATTTTCATACCTGGCACCATCTCGGGATAGAGGTGGCTACTGAGAGTCCAACTGCCTATAGATATCTTCCATCAACGGCGTGAGGTATTGCTATAACATTTGTTCCATCATGTCCCATAGGGACGCCGAGTTTTCTCTTTTCGGAATGTTGCCTTGACACTGGTGGAACGAACAAGGAAAGGGGAAGGGACAATCTATCTCAACAAATTTGGTTTCGCACAGCTACTCTGACAAAAGAAAATTTTAATTCTTCAAATCACTAGCAATCTTACATAGTTGATCGCAATTTGGTAGACAAAAATCACAACTGCCATCATTAATGCAGAATACATGCGTGCTTTATTGAAAATGGACTAAAAGTAAAGAAGGGAATTAAAACAGGGAAATAATGCATCATTCTCCGTGAAAAAGTCTTGCACCGCATAATGTTATTATTTGTTGAGGCATCCGCGTGTCTTCCATCATTTATTGTTATCACATGTATTCAGAAGCCATTTTTCATTATTGCAAGGCCATGTTTTTTTGAAGAATCTCAACTGACCACTCTTCCGGGGGAGTTAGTGAAGAATAAAAGCACAACATTCTCTTGTAGGCACTGAATGTATTCTATATTCTTGTTGCGACTTTCGCTAAGCCATGTCTTGTCTGTTGGAAATATAATAAAAATAATAATGGTTCATTATTTTACAATGCATATTATTAATAATATGTTAGTAGAGATAAATGAGAAATTGATGAAGAATATAAAGGGGAAGAGTCTTCTTCTTTCATGGCCATGATCCCACTAACTTAGTGGAGAAAATGGAGAGTTAAACCATTAACCCACTAAGTTAGTGGAGATAATGGAGAATTTCAAGAGGTGTAAGAATCTCTACACTCATTCACAAACTC
>JAOWBN010242049.1:1721-12023 GCA_028565015.1 Pinguicula moranensis | reverse complement strand
AATCAGAGACAAATTTTTCTTATCTGGTTGAGTTCCAGAGCCCTTTAAACTGGTCCTCCTTAGCTTTTGAATTGACTGAGTGTGATCTGTGACAGATAGCAACATGAGACAGTGAGTACCACAAGCCGGAATATATAAGTAAGAGTAGGAGTGAGAGATACTCCCTGAACAACTCAAGAAACTGTGTCCGTGAACCAGTGTGTCTCATGACACTGATGATTTGGAAAATGTTAGGAGAAGGAGAGACAGCTGTGAGGATGCTGGAGCCAGTCATTGATACTATAGAGGAAAAGAGATTGTCTTTTGGACTTGATCCATCTCCAAGTGTCAATTTGTATGTTGTGAATGAGAGTCTGTATTTGAGGAGATTCAGATAAGAAATGAGACTTATTTCTGGCTTTCCAGACCGTCCACATAAAAGCCAGCCAGATAGAGGACCACGCCTGCTTATGCAGACCACGGGGAGCCAGAGAGACAAATGCCTGGAGAGTAGGGACTACAGGAGATGTTGGCAGTGCTAGCCAAACAGATAAGCCTTTCCATACCTCCAGCGAGGAAGAGCAACTGAAAAATAGATGGCTTACTGTCTCATCTTCGATCCCACACATTGCACATGAAACAGATTGATCCAATGGTATTACTCCCCTCTTCTGTAGAACTACTTTGCACTGGATGGAATTTTGTATGAGCAGCCAAGTAAAGAAGCAGATTTTCTTTGGAGCAAAGCTGTGCCATATGTGCTGAGAGAGTAAAATGTGGATAGACGAGAAGAGATGATCAGATTCAGCTTTAATTGATTTGTAAGCTTCTTTCACTATGTAACTGCCATCATTGCTACCCAGAAAACAAAATCTGTCTTCAATACCAGATCTTGGATGAATATTAGTCAGATCAACTGTGAGTTCAGCTAGCTCAGCAAGATCAGAGGGACGCAGGAGTCTCCTCCATCTCCAATCCCACTGCCACTGTCCTGAGTTCCAATGCCCAGCTGCTGCCACTGTAATGCCTTTTACACATTCAACTCTATATAGCCGTGGATAACATTCAGCCAAAGGTGTGTTGTGTCTCCACTTGTCTGTCCAGAATCTGATTTTTTCTCCATTACCCAACCGCAGCGCAATGTTTGCAGAGAACCAAGGCAGATTCAGAACGTCTAAGGTACTTAGCCACCATTCAGAGCTGTAATTTCTGTTGTTAGATCTTCCTAGCATGGATGAATTCACTGAAGAAGGCAATAAGGATCTATGTCCAGCCACCACAATGGGAAAAATTAATATAAACTTATAAAATACAAATTTAAATTATATAGTTTTTGTATACAATTATATAAACTTATAAAATACAAATTTAAATTTGTATTTGTATAAAATTATATACAACTAAAAATTTAAATTATATAGTTTTTTCATAATTTTATAAACCTTAAATTACAAAAATTATTATAAATTAATAACAAAATAAAATAATATAAACTTATAAAATATATTATATAAATGACTCATTAATATTATAAATTTTATATAATAAAACGTATAAACAAATATTGTTTATATTTGTATATAATTTTATAAACATATTGAAAATTTCATAAACATGTTGAGTGTTGACATTATATTTTCGGCATCGTAAAATAGGCCCAAAAAAAAAGGCAATCAGTTTTCGGTATACCAAATAATTGAACCAAATACCGATTTAGTCGGTATTTCGGTTATTCGTTTCGGAATGGTTTTTAGTTTTGGCTTACTGAATTTTTTCGGTTCAGTTCGAGAATACCGATCAATATTCCCAATAAGCACCGGTTCGGGAATACCAATCAATATTCCCCAGTAAGCACTCCTACCTTTGGGGTTTCTGGAGAACTTTCAAGATTTAATGCACGGGCATCAGACTACATGTTCGACATCAGTATAGGGAAGACAACACTATAGCTGATTACTTAGCCAAACAGGGAGTCTCAGGAGTTTCCTCTATCCACTGGGGCAAGGATATACTCCCAAGACTGACACAGGGCATGCTTAGACTCAATAAGCTGCGAATGTCCTCTATTAGGCACTGCTTCTAGCAATCTAATTTACAATTTTAGAATTCACTGTTTACCCCTGGGAGAAATCAGAGGTACTGATTTTGGGTATGAGTGCCTATGCTTGGACTCACCTATTTTGTAAAGATTTTGGATCTCACATTGGGTATTTCTACTTTCAAAAAAAGTTAATCAAAATCTACTATGGAAGAAGCAAAAATAGTTTGCAAAGAATTAGCAAACAGTGCCTTACAAAACACTGCAAACCTTAATCAGAATCAACTATGGAAAAAGGAAAAATAGTTTGCAAAGAATTAGCAAACAGTGCCTTACAAAACATACATTTCTAAAGCATACTGAACTAATTCGAGATTTAAGAATCCAAGCAATTCCAGGTACAGGGGCATTGATTCATAACTAAGCAAGCCCCAAAAATCGAGAATGATCAACAAGATTTGACTGAAAACTCGGTTATTTTGGAGATCGTTGTTTTGAATGATGGGATTTTCCGGTAATGACTTTCTTCACCTTGTCCAGTGAATGCTTCACTTTCGAGCCAACGCCTGACAGAAGGTTGTGTGAATGTGGTTTCTTATGAACAGTTTTCACCTCTGCATCCCCAACGTTCTCCGTGGCGTGGTATTCATGCTCATCTCCGTCATCGTGTTGTACATCACCTGTTGCTTCCTTATGCACAGTCTCATAAGTATTGTCTGAATGCGGGTATTCACTGTGAGTAGCTGGGTCTTCTTGAATGGTGGGATGATCTGTTATCTGAGAGGTTTCATTCGTAGATGACTGAAGAAGACTTAATTGTGAACGCTCATGTGTCTTCTCTGATTCAGGCTTCTTCCCTGGGGTTATTGTTTCCTTGCTTGTTATTTCCGCCTCTTGGTGCCCAGGTTCTATTTGCTTCAGCACAGAAGGTCGTCGGATTCCATCTTCTCCCTGGGAACATTCGGCAGAGTTTCCATGCAGTATATCTGATATAGCCTTGCTGCCACTTGAGCTCTCTGGAATGACATTATTTGCATCATCTGCCTCCACCACTACATAATCGTCTGTTGACGTGGTTTCAACAGCATGTTCCTGGATGGTTTTTGATATGGAAATGTCTGTAGAATCTATTTGTCTTAAGATTTCGGCCTTACGTTTGTATTCGTCATTTTCTTCTAATACCTGCTGAGTATCTAGGGCTGTTGCTAAATCACCGGAACTGCTTCCAGGTTTGGTTTCTACAATTTCAGTAGCAACTGTTGTGGCTTTTGAGGCTTGTTCTAGTAGTCCCACGAATTGGCCGAATGTGGATATTTGTGTACCTATGCTTTTATCTGGATAGTCCTTTTCAGAATACTCCTTTTCAGACAGAGGTGTGATGTCAACACTATCACTGTATGGAATTTCGGACTTATCATTGGTAGAAGATGGAAAATCAACATTCTCAGCCTCAATACTGGCATGTTTAGCTTCACCTTCTGTTGGTTTGTCCCAGATATCACCTTTTGGCACTTCAACCTCTCTTACATGCGCTGCAATTATCCCTTTCTCCTGTAGAATAGGTATCTACTTTACAAGTGAGTCTTAAGTTGCCAATTTGATTGGGTGAATATGGATGTTTATTTTACTCATACCTCATCCTTTGCTGGCGCTTCTTCTGAACTGTAGATATAATCTTTCAATTCCTCCTTTCTTTCTTTCTCGTTTGTAAATCCAGGGAAGGAGGGGCTTTCCACAACCAATTTTTTGTTCTCTTCTTCCTCCTGTACAATCTTTATGTTTGCATTTTCTTTATTATCTTCTGAATCCCCCTTGGTTCTATGGATTCCCTCTGTAAGTAGCTCACAGCCTGCTGCATCTACGAAAGGAGAATTTAAAGTTTGATTTGGCAATTCTTGATCTGTATCGGTTTCCTTGTGAACATCATCAGCTCCTGTTCTGTTCTCTTCATCCTTTCGAAGTGCCACAGATGAACTGCTTACCTATGTGGCGTAGAAGCATGAATATTGGTCAATGTGTAAGAAGAAATATATGTCAAAGCCAAGATATTTTGTAGGTCTGACTGGGAAATGCAGAGGTCGAAGGTTGTGGCTAGGAAATTATGATGCAAAATATTCTCTTGGAGTAATATATGTCATAGGGAGAACATAACATAGTTGCTACTTCTTTTCTCGACTTTGATTCAGTTCTTATGTTATTAGAAATTTTATTATGGCTGACCAAAAAACTTCATTTTCAGTGTGGAGATCCATTTTGCTCAGACACCCTACACCAATGCTGTTCTAGAGTGATAAGCATGTTTACTAATATATGTTGTTTCTTCATTATTCAGAATGCTGGTAAGGTAAAAATTTAAACTATATACCTCAGTTTCTTTTTTTGTATGTGTATCTAATCCATCAGCTTCCGTAGGGTCTAACACAGTTATAACCTTCTCAGTGTACTCTCGGAGCTCTTTTTGGTCGATGCTCCTGTCAGTTGGTTCACCTTCCCCTAGATTTTTGTTTGGATGTTCCTTAAACTTGTCAGTATCCTCTTCGAGACCTTCATGTGCCTGCAGCATGACGACTTTCAGAGACATTGATGGAATGGGGTATGATGGGAATTAAGTGATTATTTGTCTCTATTAACCTGTTTCAATTCGTTTGTGCCTTCAATATTTTCTTCCTCTTTTTTCTCGTCTTCTTTCGTCACCTCATCATCTGGGCCACTCTCTGTTATTCTACCTTCCTCATACAAACCAAGAGAATAATTTTTTGCATCTTCATCTTCTTTCTCGATCTGCTTGATGATGAATGGATTTTCACCATATGAAGATGCAAGAGAAAGTAAGTTAAGCAAGTAAGATGTCGCCAATAACTATTAATAATTTATGAAGTCTCCATTATATTGAAGCGCCATTGTGGAAGATGCCCATGCTGAAAATGTATGATTTGTATACCTTTTCTGTTGAATCTTCATTCTCTGGCCTGATATATGAGTAACCCATCCCATGAGACTCTTGGCTGTCAAACACAATTGCTGCCTTCTCAGTGCCCTCTCCAATGTCCTCTTCCAGGATGCTTCGTTTAATTGCTTCACTTGTCCCTGAATTTTCGTTCTTGCGTTCTGTGACTATGCCATCAGTTTCATCAAGACTTTTGTACACCTGCATAATTTTTTCACTTTTAAGTAATTATGAAAGTGAGTGGTTTATGGGGGAAATAATTGATTGTTAATGTCCTTTTGAACCTGTTCTGTTTCATTTGCATCATTTGTGGCTTCAAATTTTTCTTCCAAGTTTGTCTCATCTTCCTTTTTAACGACATCATTTTGTTGACTCTCTTTGATTGTGCCATCTTCAAGAGAACCAAGATGATATTCTATTGCATCTTCATCTTCTTTCTTGATCTGCTTCAATGACCAATGACACTTCAACATCATGAGAAGAGAGTCTTATGGGAAGGAGGGAAAACAAGGTGTTACTAGTATTGATAGCAATACTTATTAGCTTCTCCAGTTTCCAATATATCATGTGTCTCACTCGGTAATGTGGACTTTGATAGGAAAACTATATGATATTTACCTTTTCTTTTGATTCCTCACTATCTGTATTCGCATTTGCATCATCTAACCCAGGAGCCTCTTCACTCTCTACTACAGTTGTAATTGTCATAATTCTCTTTCCTTGCTCCTTGTGGATGCCTCTATCAATTATTTCAGTTGCTCCTAAAACTTCTTTAAACTGTTCAATGACCTTTAGATCAGCCTCTTCAAGCCTTCCAGAGACCTGCACAATTATGATATTTTTTTTCAATTTAGTTAATTAGATAATTAATGAAGCAAATTGATGTTTACTTACTTCCTCAACCTGTTCAGTTTCAATTCTATCTTTTGCGACGTCAAGTTCTTCTATCGTATATGTCTTGTCCTCCTTTTTTACCACATCACCTTGGTGAGTCTCTTTGATTAAGCCTTCCTCACGAGAGTGAAGATGATATTCTTTTGCATCTTCCGCTTCTTTCTCTATCTGCTTCAACATCAATAACATTTCAGGATCATGAGTATAGTCATACTGGAAGGAAGGAAAGCAAGTAAGGTGTTTCGAGAATGTAAATTAATACTTATTAGCATCTGTATTTACTTACAAATCATGATTGCCAAAATCGGCAATTTGGGATTGGATAGAATTCTTTTTATGCTATTTACCTTTTCTTTTGAGAATAGAGAGTGAAGGAAGGAAAACAAGTAAGGTGTTACCAGAATTGATAGTAAAACTTATTAGCTTCTATCATTTCCAATGAATCATAGACCCAAACTTAGTTGAAAATATACTGGATGCATTGTGGATTGTGGATTTCCAAGATTGTCTCACTCGATAATCTGAACTTTTGAAAGGAAACTTTATGCTGTGTACCTTTTCGATTGGACCCTCACTTCCTGTCTTTACATATCCACCATCTAATCCAGAAGCCTCTTCACTGCCTACGACAGTTGTCACTGTTTCAATGCTATCTCCTTGGTCTTTCTTGTGGATGTCCCTGTTAGTTATTTCAGCTTCCCCTGTAACATCTTTTAGTTGCTCCGTAACAAGTTCATCAGCCTCTTCAAGCCCTTGAGAAACCTGACAATGATTTTTTTTTTTTCGAATTTAGTGAAGAAGATGATTAATGAAGCAAACAAAGCTGATGTTTACTTACTTTCTGAGCCTTTTCTGTTTCAATTGTATTTATTGGGACTTCAAGTTCTTCCTTGTTTGTCTCACCTTCCTTCTTAACCACATCGTCTTGTTGAATCTCTTCGTCAAGAGAGCCAATACGATATTCTTTTGCATCTTCCTCTTCTTTTTCGATCTGCTTCAATTATCAGTTACATTTCGGCATCATGAGACTAGAGGCTAAGGGGAAAGAAGTAAAGCAAGGGAGGTGTGGACAGAATTGGTAGCAATACTTATTAGCTTCTTTAGTTTCCACTATATCATGATTGTCTTGATAATGTATACTTTGAAGGGATTGTTTTTTGCCACATACCTTTTCTCTCGAATCTTCAATTTTTATCTTTGCAAATGCACTGTCTAATTCAGAAGTTTTTTCATTGTCTATCCCAGTTGTAGCTGTGCCAACGTTCTCTCCTTGCTCCTTCTGGTTGATGCCTCTATCAATTATTTCGGCTGCTAATGAAACTTCTTTTGGCTGCTCAGTGACCTTTTGATCAGCCTCTTCAAGCCTTTCAGAGACCTACACAATGATGATTTTTTCAGTTTGGTGTGGTGAAATAGATACTCAATTGAGCAAATAAAGGTGATATTTACTTACTTCATAAACTTGTTCCAATTCATTTGTTTCTTCTCTGAGTTCATGTTTTTCTTCTGTGTTTGTCTCATCTTCGAAATTTACCTCATCATCTGTCTTTTTGATTAAGCCTTCCTCAGGTGGGCCAAGATAATATTCTTTTGCAGCTTCCTCTTCTTTCTCGATCTGCTCCTACGAGATCAATGGCATTTCAACATCATAAGAAATAGAGTCTTTCGAGAAGGAAGGAAAGCAAATAAGGTTTTACCAGTAGTGATTATAATACTTATTAGCTTGTGTAGTTTCCAATGTATCATGATTGTTTCACTCGATAATGTGGACTTTTGAAGAAAACTTTATGCTATGTACCTTTTCGCTTGAACCCTCTCTTTCTAACTTTATATATTCACCATCTAACCCAGAAGCCTCTTCACTGTCTACCACATTTTTAACTGATTCAAAGCTCTCTCCTTGCTCCTCTTCCCCTGAAACTTCTTTTAGTTGTTCTCTGACATTTTGATCAGCCTCTTCAAGCCTTTCAGAGACCTGCACAATGATAATTTATTTTTTCAATTTAATGAAGTATATAATTAGCAAAGCAAACAAAACTAATGTTTACTTACTTTCCCAACCTGTTCTGTTTGAAATGTATTTTTTGCGACTTCAAATTCTCCCTCCCTGTTTGTCTCATCTTCCTTTTTGTCCACATTATCTTGTTGACTCTCTTTTACTGTGCCTTCCTTGAGAGAACCTAGATGATATTCGTTTGTATCTTCCTCGATCTGCTTCAATGACCAATAATGTTTCAACACCACGAAAATAGTCTTATGGGATGGAGAGAAGGCAAGTTATTTTACTAGATTTGATAGTAATACTTAATAACTTCTGTAGTTCCCAATATATCATGCCGATAGTGTGGGCTTGGAAAGGAAAGCTTTATGCTATTTACCTTTTCTCTTGAATCCTCCCTTTCCACATTTATATATGCACAATCTAACACAGGAACCTCTTCCCTGTCGACCACTTTTGTAACTGTCTCAATGCTCTCCCCCTTCTGCTTCTCATGGATACCTCTATCAATTATTTCAACTTCCCCTGAAACTTCTGGCTGTTCAATGACCTTTTGATTGGTCTCTTCAAGCCTTTCAGAGGCCTGCACAGTGATGTTTTTTTTTTCAATTTAGTTAACTAGATAATTAATGAAGCAAAAAAAGCTGATGTTTACTTACTTTCTCAACCTGTTCCGTTTCAGTCGTATCTTTTGTGCCTTCAAGTTCTTCTTCTGTGTTTGTCTCAGCAGTCTTTTTTACCACATCATCTTGGTGACCTTTGATTAGACCTTCCTCAAGAGAACCAATAAGATATTCTTTTGCAACTTCCTCTTGTTTTTTGATCTGCTTCAGTTACCCCCATAACATTTCAACATCATGAGGATAGAGTCTTATTGAATGGACGGAAAGAAAGTATGGTGTTACCAGAATTGATAGTAAAATTTATTAGTTTATTTAGTTTCCATGTCAGGAGTGTCTCACTCGATACTCTGGATTTTATAAAGAAATATTGTATGCTATGTACCTTTTCTTTTGAATCCTCACTTTCTGTCTTTGTATATGCACCATCTAACTCAGGAACCTCTTCACTGTCTACGGCAGTTGTAACTGTCTTAATGCTCTCTCCTTGTTTCTTCTCGTGGACGCCTATACCAATTATTTCAGCTTCCCCTGAAACTTCTTTTGGCTGTTCAGTGACCTTTTGATTAGCCTCTTCAAGCCTTTCAGAGACCTGCACAGTGATGATTATTTAGTTTGGTGAAAAAAGATAGTTAATGAAGCAAACAAAGGTGATGTTTACTTACTCTCTCAATGTGTTCCATTTTAATTGTATCTTTTGTGCCTTCAAGTTCTTCTTGTGTGTTTGTGTCATCTTCTTTTTTTACCACATCATCTTGATCACTCACTTTGATTATGCCTTCCTCGGGTGAACCAAGATTTTCTTCTTTAGCATCTTCCTCTTCTTTCTCTATCTGCTTCAGCGACCAATATCATTTCAACATTATGAGAATAGATTCTTATGGGATGGAGGAAAAGCAAGTACGGTGTTACTAGAATTGATAGTGATAGTCATTAGCTTCTGTAGTTTGCAATATATCATGAGTGTCTCACTCGATAATGTGGACTTTGGAAATACAAGTGTATGCTATGTACCTTTTCTTTTTTATCCTCACTTTCTATCTTTATATATGCACCATCTAACTCAGTAACCTCCTCTTCGCTTTCTACCACAGTTGTGGCTTTCTCAATACTCTCTCCTTGCTTCTTTTGGTGGATGCCTATATCAATTATTTCAGCTGCCCCTGAAACTTCTTTTAGCTGTGCTAGGAAATTTTGATCAGTGTTTTCAAGCTTTTCAGCTACCTGCATAATGATAATCTTTCAATTTAGTAGAATATTGGTTAATGGGCCAGACAAAGGTGATGTTACTTACTTCCCCAACCTGTTTCGTTTCAGTTGTATCTTTCGTGACTTCAAATTCTTCTTCTATGTTTGTCGCATCTTCCCCTTCTTTCTCGATCTGCCACAGTGATCAATTACATTTCAGCATCATGAGAATAGACATAAAGTCGTACAGGAAGGAACGAAGGTGTGACCAGAATTGATAATAATACTTATTAGCTTTTGTAGTTTCCGATTTATCATACTTGTCTCACTCGATAATGTGGAGTTTGAAACGTAGAGGTGCGTGAAATAAACAAAGAAATTTTTACTTTCTCTCCTAATTTGTTCCATTTTATTTATTTCCAAAATTGTCCTGTACTAGTCTATATAAACTCATGTAATTTCATAATTCAATACACAACACCTTTTACCTAAATTCTATTTTTACATTGTTTCTTACATTAATCTTTTCCTTGGTCTTAGCCTCTTCTTCTTTCTTTACATCATCCTCTGGATGACTCTCGTTGATTATGTTTTCCTCACAAGTAACAAGATGATAATCTTTTGCATCTTCATCTTC
>JAOWBN010242038.1:621-12024 GCA_028565015.1 Pinguicula moranensis | reverse complement strand
CTCTCCTCCTAGTGATGAACCTTGAGTACAGGGGTGAAGGCCTCGTGGGCAGCCATGGAAATGCTCCCAAACTTGCAGTCAACAGCTAACAATGGAGTCGTCGCATTACTGTTACTGTTGTTGATGATGGTGTCTATGAGTTTGAGAAGGACTTGCTCCAGTTCATCCCCGTCGGTCCACTCGTGGACTTCAGCCCCAACGAGTTCCCGGTTCTTGCAAATCAAATCCCAAACTGGAAAATGTTTCCTCGGCATCATGAAGTCGCTGTCTTTGAGTTTCAAACTCGGACAGAAATCGCCACTTCCGTCACCCAGATAGATTATCCGCTTCTTCCCCTCAGTAGCTAAAGAGGGTTGGATTCTTTCGATGATCAATCCCTTCAAACAAGAAAGCAAGCATCTCAATATGCAGATAACACTATTGTTATCCTAACTAACATGTTATGTGCCTTTCGTTTTCAAAAGTCTGAACTATTCAACTAGATTTCGTGGGGTATGGCATAATAATTTTATTAGATGTGGGAATGAGCATCTCGAAACAGGAACCCATTGGAAACCAATGAACAGTTTTTTTCATCAAACAAAACAGTAAAATTTATATACCTTGCACATATTTGGAGGGCAAAGTGGGCAACCATGCGGCGCTGTTCGAAAATCAACATAAGGTGAAATCCTGAGCCTGCCTTCTTCATCAACATAGCTTGGATTTGTGTTGATTTCCGAGAAGCAATCCTTGATTCCAAGATGATCGAGAATTGTCTCGATGAAAAACAAATTTGCATCACTCACGATTCTCAAATCACACCTGAGATCTATCCTTTTGTCAAATCCAATTACAGAAAAATAAAAAGCAGAGAAGCAGAATTCTATATTTCCGGGGAAAAATAAATTACCCTAAAGCATGGGCTGTTTTGATTGCAGAAACAATTCTCGGATGAATCGGAGTCTTTCTCAGAACCTCTTTGACATCTTCTATGGTTTTCCCTCGCGAATGCAGTTCACTCATCATCCGATCCTGTTAAAAAATAATCAGTAATGCAGTTGTAAAACATCTCAGAATTCTTACAAAACTAGTCAAAACAATCGTCAATTCACCATTAATGTGTTCCACGGCATGGTGTGCATCATCTGATTGAACAAATCCTCGGGTCCGAGTCCTTCCACGACCCAATTATCGCTATCAATGTCGATAATCGTCTTGTCGAAGTCGAAAATCACCACAACTCCTGCCATTTAATGAGACTTTTTGCAATCGGTTGAAGAAGCGTCGCCTGAGTTGTTCGATCGTTTGTTATGCCCTATGATTTATGAATACAGATACAGGGTTTGGCCTTGGGGTTTTATATAGTAGAGGAGAGGTCGGTTTGGAATTTGGATAGTATGGAAGATGCTTTGGGAATATTACGTGACGAGAAGTTCGGGTGACAGCGTAAAAGCCAGGGCTTTCCATCCCTGGGATCATCCCAGCCGTTGAGGATCATCCAACGGCGGTAGAGAGTCCGTTTCAAAGTTGGTGTTCTTGGGAATTAGCGGGAATAATCGAATATTCTCTAATCTCCTCTCCCGAATCCAAGAGTACGATACGAGTAGTTTGGAATACACGTGGAAAATACACCAAACCGGATGAACTAGTTCTTTTATTTGGATTTATTAATTTCCACTTTTTTTTTTCTACGCTACGTGATCATTTTTTAGTTAATTAAATTTCATTAAAACGATGAACTATAAAGAAATATTCCATGTGGTTCTTTATATTTCCAATATTTTTCATTTTTAATGTGATTAATTTGAAGAAAAGTTACTCCGTTTTATTTTTGAAGTTATAGTATTGAAGAATTTATTTTAATTTTAATCTCGTTGAAAGATTAAATAGAAGCTATTCAAATTTTTAGGCACTATTTGCAATAGCTTTGCAAAGCTATTTTTAGCTTTTCTCCGAGCCCAAGCGTCTCTTTTAGTTTTCTACAATTTAGCTTTAGCTTTTATTTCTCTAGCTTTAAACACGTCAAAACACTTTTGATTGAATCTAGATGAAGGAATAAGAATTCAACCATATCATACTATTTTTGCAATAAAATACAAGTTGTTATAGCCAGTACCAGTTTTGTAAACCTACTCCAAACTCCAAAGATGCCCGTTTTACTAACTTTCATTTTTACAAAAGCAAACGCTATTACAAACACATTTATGAACTTGTTCGATTTTTTCAACCTTGATGGATGTTTAATAGGACAAACTCAGTACAGATACAGATCATCTCTACTTGTGTGTACTAAATAACAATATGCCATAAAAGACAACGAGACAGAGGGGCAGGGTAAATGCATTGTTGCTCCCTAACAAGAGAAAATGTGGCAACATTGGATTGAACTGGTTTCAAAGGCGCATGCTATCTAATATCTTACTCATGATGTCCAAAACCGAGTTTCCATTTTCTCTTGTAACCAATTCCACAGAATGGTTTTCTTAATTCTCTTACCATAACATGGAAGAGGCTGATGTATGGAGATCAGTTCCAGGGTGATTTCATTGATTCAACAATATTCACGCTACACATGATTATTATGTTTGCTCAAATCCTCTTCTATTGTATGTGTAGGGTTCATACAAGACATGCTTCTTTGATTGGGCACGTACAGAAGATTCTAGATGCGGTGGGCGCCTCAAGTGAAGCCTTCCATGGTACGCCATAGCGTGTCCATTTTTCACAAGAAACAAGTCCCACACACCAACCAAATGGAATGATTTTCCCCATTCACTCGGCGTGGTAACCTGTGCATTAAACTTCACTGCCTCCCTTGCATCTTCGTACAAAATGGCATCATGCTTCAATGTATGATTGCAAGCACTACCATAAAATTAGACATGGACATTTTCGACTGGAAATTGGCCAACTACCGTTTTTTGGACCAGAATTTTCTGGTGGTCGGCGGCTAACTGAAGGTCACACGGTCCAGTCATGGTTGGTCATTTTGGCTTCCGGCAGCCGGCGGTTTTTAAAAAAAAAATCAAAAAAATTGTTTCAACGATTTTCGGCAATTTAAATTGCTTGAAAACCGGCCGAAGAATTTATGCCAAAAAGTCGGTAAAACCGTTTCCATTAGTTTAACGGACGAATTTCCAGTGATTGGCAGTGCAGGTTCGACCGCCGGAAATCCCATAAAAAAATAAAAAATAAATATTTTTTTTGTATAAATTAGGCGCACTGCCAGATTACCGGATTTCGGCGGTCAAACCCTAAGCCCTAATTGTTTTTTGAAAAATTGGAACTTCACTTACAATATGCTTAATCAAACAATTGCAAATAAAGATTTAATGGGTAAGGAGTTCGCCTAGATATGAAAATGTACGGCTACTGGGAAGACAACTCAGATAGGTTGTCTAGTCGGGAACTTGCTTTCATTGTACATTGTGTAAATATTCCCGTGTATATAAAATTTGGCCTTCCCAAAAAAAGATTTAATGTGTAGATTTTTTTAATATTATCTACAATCATATATATATATCCGATAAATTGAAAAGATACTGAAAACCTTTTTAATTGTTAAAATATTTTAATGATTATACCAAAGTATTATCTCATGTATATAAGGCCACTTCACACGTTATTATTCTCATTTGTGTTAATATAGGAGAAATGATACAAGCTTATGAAAACGAAACTGGTTTACAAACTGCCGTAGGAGCTATTAGAGAAAAATGGAGTAAATATCTTTTAGATATACTACTACTTAATCTAGTTGCTATTAGAGAAAAATGGTGTAAAATACTTATAATACACTTATATATAATATTTATAAGTTAATATATTTATAATTTATAAATAAGTTTATGTTATATGTTTATCATTGATATATAGGCTTGTTACTTTATTATATGTTTGTAATTTATAATTTTTATTCTAAATTTAAGTTTATGTGTTTATAATATATAAAAATTGTAAAGGTAAGTAAGTGAAATTTATAATTAATTTTTATAGACTTATATTACAAACTTATAAAAAATTAATTTTTAAAAAAAAATTAAAGTAATATCAAAATTTTAAAAAAATCTAAAAAAAGTCAGTTACCTCGGACGTTATTACCGTATTACAAATCGTGCCAGAACCTTCACAAAATCACCCAAAACTAGCTTGAAATCGGTGAAAACCGTGAGAATTAAAACCGACGTAAACAAGCAACCGAACCACAAATCGTAGAATACCAGATCGGGACAAAACTAAGCAGATATGGTTCGGTTGGCAAAAACCAAACCGACCATCTCTACATAAAATGCCTCAGCTTTACAACTTAATTATTGTAGTTCAGAAGTCATTCTTGTGCACTCAGTCCTTCTAACCTTCAAGTATTCAATGCTACGAAGGTTGGTCATTCGAAGTAATAGGTAATCTACGAGTATTTTTTAGTATTACATTCAAGCATTTCACTTTATTTGATGCCATAATACCACAGGGAGCTCCACCAACATCATGCGGAGAGTCCACGTTGTTGGATCCAAAACATCTAACCACCTTCTAGTTGCATGATTTGTTCGCCTAATTTCAGCCATTTATCTATGAATTTCTCTCTCTCTTTATTTTGGTGTGTTGGTGCCCCCCATGTCATACCAACACAACGGAAAATGGAATAAAATTTCACTCCATCAACTCTACATTCTTGAATTTTCGATTGAAGTTAGAACAAACGTGATGAATGCAATATTTGTGTACAACAAGACTAACATTGAAAGTAAGCACATTACGGATTGCTGCCAAAATTATAGTTCCTCTACCAGAAATTAGGCAACTTTGTTGATGTGGTGTCACTAGGGGTGATCAAAAATCCGATCTTCGGTATTCGGGATACCGAATAACCGATCGGTACTTATACCGAATAACCGATCGGTACTTATACCGAATAACCGATCGCTATTTATACCGAATAACCGATCACTATTTATACCGAATAACCAATCTTAATCTGTTATTCGATAAATCGGATCGGTATCGAGATCCAACTTGTGATACAGAATACCGATCGGTACGGTTCAGTATGATTCGATAAGTCGGTAAATTGATATTTTACCAAAAAAATAAAAAACTTCAATAACGGTAATTCGGTATTTCAGTAATACCAAATCGATTACCGAATTACTGATCCAATTCGGTATTTCTCATAGTTCGGCTTGGTAGCAGTATGACTTTTCCTGTACCGACTTAGGTCGGTTTGGTATCAGGAATACCAATTACCGGTCGGTATTCCCAAATAACCAGCCCTAGGTGTCACTTGCTCAGCCAACTTCTCTAGAAATCATTATCATGCAAGTCTCGTCTCATCGTAGACCATAGCAATTGCAATTGGCAAGATCTTTCCTTCAAATTTCAATGTAAATGCAACAAACAACTTCTGTTTGTATGGGCAATAGAGATGGATACCGTCTACCATAATAACTGGATGACATGGAGGCAAACATTGGGAGAAACAGAATTATTGATAACACTAAACCCCTGAGGTGTTGAGCTATTTAGATCCATATCATATTGTGAATGCACACTCGTGTCTCCAAATAAATATTGAGATGTCCATCCACCACTACCAGTACCCAAAATCTTAGGTGTTGAAATATTTTCACTTATGTTAAATCATGAAGGCACATTTATGTTTCCAAACAGATTTAAAAAACTGAAAATCGTCACTCATGACCTGAATTTAGATAATGCTATTTAAAATTTCTACAATAATAGCATATCAAACCATAGATACTTATGAAGAATAATAAAATTGTAATTATATCATGGAAATATTATATAGTTGAACCTTAAATAGTTGAGGTGATGTAAAGCAAAATTCAATATAAATAGTAGATTTGATGGCATGAATAATATAGCTCGTGTTCTTAGGTATAAATATGCGTATTTATTTGTATGAAATGAATATAGATGAAAAGAAGGTTGGTGAGAAATATGATTGAGAAAAAGTTGAGTAGAAAAGAAGTGGAAGAAAAAATTATTATGTAGATTTATGAATTCTTTGGATTTCTAATGTTGTTACTTTCATTTACTTAATTACTTCGCACGTTATCAGTATGACTCTATTATTGGGCTATTAGTATTCATGTTGAGGTAAAGTAAATTAATTATTGTTATAATGTCTAATCTTTCTAAACCTGAGTTTGTGGCTTTGGACATCACCAAGAAGAATTACTTATCATGGATTTTTGATACGGAAATCCATCTAAATGCTATAGGTCTTGGAGATACCATAAAAGATAAAGCGAAAGTCATGATATTTATTCGCCATCATATTGTTGAGGGCTTCAAAGCAGAATACCTCACTATAAAAGATCTTGCAAATCTTTGGAAAAATCTAAAAGAGAAGTATGATCATCAGAAACGTTGATACTTCCAAAAGCTCGTTATGATTGATTGCATTTACGCTCATAAGATTTTAAATCAGTAAGTGAATACAATTCTGTCATGTTCAAAATCAGTTCTCAACTGAAGTTATATGGTGAAAAGATTATCGATGAGGACATGCTCGAGAAAACCTTATTTACTTTTCATGCCACTAATATGCTCCTGCAACAGTAATACCATGAAAAGAGTTTTAAGAAGTACTACGAACTGATTGAGTCTTCTTATGGCTGAACAAAATAACGAGTTGCTAATAAAAAATCATCAATCACGTCCCATTGATTCTGTTTCATTCCCAGAAGTGAATGTGAATACATTCAACCAAGGCTCCTGCCGTGGTCGTGAAAATCATCCTTACTCTCGCCGCAATAATCCCAATACTACAAATAACCACTAAAAGTAGGAGAAAAATAATAACTTGCAAGGTCACAACAAAGAATCTCAAGGCAACAAGAATGTAGAAAATATTTTCCATCGATGTGGGATGAACAATCATTGGTCTCGTACCTGCCATACGCCAAAGCACCTTGCAGATCTTTATCAAGTTTCAACAAAAGCAAAAGGGAAGGACGTGGAGACAAACTTTATCCAAAATTCAATGCAAAATGTAGAAATGAACTTTGTTCAATATGATTTCCTCAATGAAAAATTTGATGTGACACATTTAAATATTGATGATTTCTTTATCCATCCCGATCCTATGAATAGTGATAAAATATCTAAATTTCTTTGTATTTTATTTAGTTTTCAGCATTACGCTTTACTTTTCATGTTATAATTACTTTATTATAGGTAATGATTTTTTTTTATTTCTTACTTTTACTTGTTTTTTTGAAGATATTTATGAATTTATACAAATCAAATGAGGAAGATGCATGCCTCGCAGACAGTGCAACAACACACAACATACTCAACGATAAAAAATATTTTATTTTTCTATCTACAATAGAAACGTATGTTAATACAATATCTGGTAGTGCAAAATTAATTGAAGGATTCGGAAGAGCACAAATTGTACTACCACAAAGGACGATGTTAGTTAGTGACCTAGAGCACCAATCAGTTGATGGTGCATTTGTAGTTTCATGTATACTGAATGATGAAAATCATTTTGTTCCTTAAGTTTTGTATATATTATGGATCATTTGGGTTGAGGACTCGAATTGTGAAACTCCATGAATTAATCAAAACTTTAAACTGGTCACTAGTCTCAAGTCATTAGCAAATGAACAATTAGATGATTATATGGACTAACATGTGGATTAATGTATGATCATGTTTCAAAGATCATTGATACGAGGTATCTATTTAATCACATGAACTATGAGTGTATGCGGTACATGAATATTGGACTTGACCCATATTGACTTGCTGTATGGATTATGTTTGTATCATCAGCAAATTCATATAATATCAATTCAGTTATCTGAGATATTCATAATTCTGGGTGATTAGTGTGTATTATGTGAGGTTATCAAACGCTCCTTTTAACCGAGGGGTTATAAAGGTAAGTTTTTCGAATATGCACGATTCATGCTAGAAGTTATGGAATATCAATATGATATTTTTGTCCATCTCATCTTGGATGAGATTATTAATATCCTTGGCCGTTTGATGCTGTAGTAATTGTTACGCATGCATTTGTGATTATGGAATAGTCATATTTTAACAATTATGTATTGAAGATCAAGAAAGTAATTAATGGCATAGGATGACACATTCTTAGGTTTGACATTAATTATTGAATATTATGTGACGAAAAAATTAATATTAACTGAGATTAAAGGATCACGATTTATCTATATTAGATCGGATCATAATCCATTGCTAGATGCCGCTTATGATTTATAAATTAATGAGATCAATTTATTACCAATTTAGATATGGATCCTACTGGGTCGCTCCATTTGACGAACTGAAGCATAAAGAATTATTTATGTGGAACATAATTAATTTCGCGAACGGATCGAGAACGGGTTGAAACGGATTAATTAATTCGATAACCCAGATACGAGAAGAATTTGAGCATCGGTGGGACTGAATCAATTTATGACTATTGGGCTCGATTTAATCAGCCCAACACTTGAGGGACGAAAAATGAGCTCGAATTAATTCAAGCCCAACTCAATTAATTCATTACTTTGAATTGGGCCAAATCATGGAAATGACCCAATGACTTATAACGTGAAATGAGATTTCCCGTTGAAATGAGATTCTGTCTTCTTCGTTGTGCCATATTCTTCTCAAATGAAATTCATGACAACCGCGAGTCACGGAGAATGAAAAAAACAGTCGAGCTCGCAGCCGTGATTGCTCCGTCGCTACTGTGGGACTAGCAGCCCCTGCTTTCATTTGTCACGGAGTGAATCGGGTAGAGGTCTTCTACTTTGGGGACTTCGTGATTCATAGTTTTTGTGCAAATGTCACGGGGATTTTGGATTTTAGGCGAATTCAAGGTAGGCTTGCTAATCTCTTCACCTTGAGCATGGATGACACGTTTTTATGATCTCGATTTCACATTTGGTTTGAAGTTGAAAATGATCGAAAATTTTGAAATCGAGCCTTGTGTATCCTACACTCGGATCGGATTGGAATTACACACATGCTTCCAATTTATAATTCGGCTCGGATCAAAAAAATGTTCGAAAATTCAGAATTTCCGATTTATTTTTTGAAATCTGTTCAATGCAAAGTATTATTTATTTTTTTGAATTTTTAGGGTTTTTGAATTTCCGATTCAGTGTAAGGTTTTTTTTGGAACAAATATGGGGGGAGTTTCAGAGAAGGAAACATTTGTATTTGTTGGGATGATAAATCGAGTTGTTATTCTCGATCAATTGATTTAGGGTTAAAACTTTAAATGGTCCAAGTTATTAGATGACTGAAGGAATAGATGCTGCAGGTGGTTTTTACAATAATCACTATTTAGTGTATTGTGTTTTGTTGTTGATGAATGGTGGTGAGCTCATAAGTGGTTGTGTCTTTCTTAGTTCTTACTCGTATGTAGAAAACCATTCAAGGTGTCTGTACCACCAGTTCAGGGTGTTGAGGTATGACAGGTCGGACAACATATAATCCATTTCATATAATCGAGCATCGCTGCCTACGGAAAACCATTCTCGCATATATGTCCATAGCAGAGCGACGTTTTCACGATACGAGATCATTTTTCTCAACTTAATGTCGATGGTATTAAGAATCCATGATTCCAACAACGATTGAAAAGTCATCCACTCTTCCAACTCGTCTTCACCAGTCGGACGTGCAATTTTACCTTTAACATACTTCCACCCAGGTGTTTCACATTCAATTCACCTATAATCTCATTTCGAACCTATTGAAGCAACTGTCCAAATCATTTTTCAATCTCATCCTTCATGATACACAAGTATGAGTGCGATTTTTCGTGTAATATGGTTAATCATAAAGAGTATTACTCAAATGAAAGAAAATGTCAATTCATTTCATAATCAATTGTTACAAAAATATGTCCTTGTCATTTACAAGATTTGATCAAATCCTACGTAATCCTAAACTCATGATACCTCTAGAATAAGTTTGGTCATTAGATCAGTGATCATCTTATCGGTAGAAATATACTTTATACTTATTTTCATTTTGTTAACAGCGTCTCGAACAAAGTTGTAGCATCTCTTTATAGGATTTGTTTTTCTATGAAATTTTGGATCCTTAGCAAACTGAATCACTGCACTATTGTCACAGTTCAGCTCTATAGGATCATCGGGCCTCGAAGTTAAATCGAGGTGCTGTAGGAAGCTTCTGATCCATAGTGTCTCATGCATGGTTACGCTGCACGCGACATTATACTTTCATGGTTGACAAAGTGATGCACTCTTACTTCTTGGTGCACCAAGATATTGCTCATCTACCTAGAATGAAGGCATATCCAAAGGTTGACTTGGACTTGTCTAGGTTGCCTCCCTAATCAACATTCCTGAATCTCTTTAGACGCAGGTCTCCCCATTGATAACATGGACTAGGTTGACCGTTCCATGAAGGTAACGAAGATCCTCTTGACTGTTTGTCAATGAGCAAGCCCCGGGTTTCTTTGGTAACGGCTCACCAACCTAATTGCAAAGCAGATGTCCGTCCGTGTATATTACATGGCGTTCATCAAACTCCCTATAACAATTGTATAGGGAATATTGCTCATTTCTTTCTTTTCTTTACCTGTTTTTCGGCATTGATTGAGGCTTAGTGCCAGACCCTTGTAAACGGGAGTGTCAACGGGTTTAGAGTTATGCATTCTGAATCGCTCTAAGATTTTGTTTATATATGTCTGTTGGGACAAACCCAATATTCTCTTATAACGATTTTTACATATCTTCACGCCTAGGACATACCCAGCTTCACCCATATCCTTCATCTCAAAGATGGAGGATAGCCACTGCTTAATAGCGTTGATCATTCTCATGTTGTTTTCAGGTACTAGTATGTCGTCGACATATAAGGAGAGAAACATGATTACTTCCTTTATCATTAGGACATATTCGCAGTGATCTTCATCTATCATGGTGAAGTCATACAAAGTAATGGCCTCATAAAATTTGAAATACCACAATCTGGAAGACTGTTTAAGTCTGTATATAGATCTTTTAAGATGACATACCTTGTAATCTTGACCTACTGATACGAACCCAACAGGTTGATTCATATAGATCTCTTCCGCAAGTATTCCATTGAGGAATGCACGTTTTACGTCTATTTGAAATAGTTCGAGATCCAAATGAGCAATCAGGACTAGAAGCAGGCGATAGAGGCAATCTTGTTTCTTTGTATCGAGTCCATTTCAACAAGCTACCAAACCTTGTTTGTTTGTATCGTGTCCATTTCACCCTTTGTGGCACTTATCCATTTTTCTCTATCGTGTGAATCCATAGCCTCTTAATAAGATGTAGACTCTTCTACTTTCAAAGGAGCGCAAAAAAATACGTTTTCCTTGATCTGAAAGTATCGCCGAGAAATTGTTCCGCGTTCACTCATTTGTATAAC
>JAOWBN010242027.1:0-12024 GCA_028565015.1 Pinguicula moranensis | reverse complement strand
TCTCCATTTCCTTTCCTTCACTATGTATGCAAGCGTATAAACACATTGAACAAACTTATATAATTCACCCAATTCACCCAATTCCAAAGATTTATTTTTGACATAAACTAAAAGAAATGCAAATATTACAGCAAACCATTGCCAAACACAATCTTTGTAATCCTTAATGGGAAATAACACCAAACAGAAACGAAGCTCCTGACACACAACATACCCAACCCTACCACCGAAAAGGACAAACAATAACCACAATGCTGAACCAAGCGAAGGATATGAGCCCACCGCCACTACAATTGAATTGAATACTGGAATGTTTTTTTTAAATTAAATTTCCTTCTTAAGAGGTTCTCTTGAAAACAAACCTTTATACAAAATGGGGAAGATCCATAATGGATTCAGTCCATCATCAAGTTACAGTTCCTCCCTTTTCAGCTTTGTGAGAGGCTTCTAAATTACTTACAAAATAAGCTGTATCCGTAGGTGGATTCAACCCACAGAAAGAATGCCAGTGCCTCCCTGTTATAGGAGGCATCTTCAAAACTGACCACCAGTTCTAACAGAACCGAATATAGGGTACCCGTTGCTTCTCTAATCTCAACATGCCCTTAGCTAGCCTGGGCAGATCATTGCTGCTCCAAAGCGTGCTGGATGACTCCAAGATTGCTTGCTTGGCTAGTAGATCTGCAATTGAATTGCCTTCTCTATATTGATGAACTGCCATTAAGCTTATCCCCTCCCCGTGCTTATTGAATATGCTCCAGTAGTCCCATAAGTACCACGGGATGCATGAGTTCTTCTTGATCCAGTTTACTAGAATCAGGGAGTCAGATTCTAGTATCACCGAGTTCCACCCTTTCAACTTGCATATCTTCAGCCCTTCTGTTGCAGCTTGAAGCTCAGCAGCATTGTTGGTTCCTTGTCCGAATTGCACTGAAAAGGCAGCCAAGCATTCTCCTCTGTGGTCCCTTATGATTCCTCCACCCCCACTTGGCCCCGGGTTGCCAAGACAGCTGCCATCACTGTTCAGCTTTACCCAGCCCTCAGGGGGTTTAATCCATTGAACTATTCTGAATCCATCTCGAATCTTGGTTTTCACAGGAATGCTCAGTCTTCTCATCAGTTCTTGATCATACCCCTGCATTTTAAAGCTCCGGTTAGAGTGTTCTGCCAGAGCCTGAATGTTGGTTCTTACCTGCCGCCAGATGAAGTTCTGGCTCCAGTAGGTTGCTTCATATCTGGCTTTACACCTGCGTAGCCACAAAAACCAAGTTATCAATGGAGGAATAATATATGAAATGAACCCAGTAAAACCTGTTCTTGTAGTAATCAATTGCCACTGCTGAATCCTGGCTCTCCAGTGAGGTGTCCCTGCAAAACTAACTCCCATAACTTGAGCTGCTCGATTCCAGATGTGGTTTGCTAGGAGGGAGGAAGACAGAATATGATTGGATGTTTCTTGCTGGGGGCAGCGGCAGCATTGGCAGATTGATGCAAGCTGAATCCCTTTTTTTGCCACATTTTCATCCGTGGGGAGAATGTTATGCCATGCTTTCCATGAGCACAAACTAACTTTCATAGGAAGGGTTTTGTGCCATATAATTTCATTCACCCTGTCAGCAGCAGATCTACTTCTGATTGAGTTCCATGCTGATTTAACCGAGAAGGCTCCACTCTGCTCTGGCAGCCAGATAGTTAAGTCAGAGCCTGCGTCCATGTGGGGCGGGTGTAATGACTGGATCTCAGAAGACTTCTCTGCCCCCACTGCTTGGAGTAGTTTTGAGTGGTTCCATTGGCCATTTTCACAGAAGTCCTGAATTTTTGCCCCAGCTTCCTGGATCTCTGCTACTGTTGTGGCAAGGATTCCTGAAGCTAGCCACTTGTTGAACCAAAAACTGGAATTCCCTCCACGGATTATTATCTTCATATTATCAATGACCTCACTTCTTGCTTCCATAATATGTTTCCAGAGCCTAGAGTCTGCAGGTCTGGCTTGTCTGAGAAATAGTGGTTCCAGCCTTGTGTATTTTGCCAAGAGAAATCTGCTCCATAGATTCGTGCATGAAACCAGCTTGTAGCACAGCCGCATTCCAAGTGTTTTCTGGACATCAGCAAGATCCCTAACCCCTAGACCTCCCTCATCCACTGGAGTACACATTCTTTTCCAATTCAGCCAGTGTAGCTTCTTATGTCCTTCATTGTATCCCCCAAAAAAATCTGCCATGAGACTTCTGAATTCGTTTAGAGCCCATTGTGGAAGCTTTAAACTTGCCATGATGTGAATAGGCATACTCGCCATGACATGCCGAATTAGGATTAATCTGCCTCCCTGTGACAAGAGCTTTCCTTTCCATCCGGCCAATCTTCTTCTTACTTTACCCAGCAAAGGTTCAAGAGCAATCCTGTTCATCCTTCCTGAGCACAGAGGAGTGCCCAGATAGGCATGGGGAAGGATCCGAGTCTGAAGCCTGTGATTTGCTGTATCTGGTGCCTTCTGCAGGGGTCAATGTATTTGGACAAGTATAGCGCTGACTTTTCTCTGCACAATTCCTGCCCTGACCATTTACAGTAAAGCTCCAGTACTCTGATCAGGTTCCTCATTGATCTTGTATCCCCTCCTGCAAAAACAAGTATGTCATCAGCATACATTAGGTGAGAAATCAGTGGAGCTCCTATGGGGTGGTGAAATCTGGAGATAACCCCAGAGAGAAAAGCTTGATGAAGCATTTGAGATAATGTATCTTGCACAAGTATAAATAGGTAGGGAGAAAGAGGATCTCCCTGTCGCAGGCCTTGTCTAGATTGGAAAAAACCCAAGGATATCCCATTGAGCTGTACACTGAACCATTGCCCTCTGATGCATCTCATAATGAGTCTGCGCAGCTCTGAACAAAATCCCTTTGCCTTCAGAACCGCTTCCAGAAATTCTCATTTGACTCTATCAAAAGCTTTGCTCATGTCAAGTTTAGCCATGATATTCCCCCCTTTCTGTTTCTTGTGTAAAGAGTGTAGCATCTCTTGTGCCAACGTGGTGTTTTCAAAGATGCATCTACCTCCAATGAAGGCGCTCTGTTCCTCTCTCACAAGCAGTGGCATATGTATCTTCATTCTGGTGACCAGCAGCTTTGTTATGACTTTGTACACCACGGGGCTAAGGCTATTTGGTCTGTACTTATCCATAGAATTAGGTTGATCAACTTTAGCAATCATGGCTATTATATTCGATGCAAACATTCTGGGCAGCTCTGCACCCAAGTAGAAGTCCCTCACTGCCTCAATCAGATCCTGTCCAGTGATTTTCCAGGTGCTCTTGAAAAAAGTGGATCCTAAGCCATCCGGTCCAGGTGCACTATCATTGGGAATGGACCAAAGTGCTTCTTTGACTTCCTCCTCTGTAGGCTGCTGTAGTAGTGCAATATTATCCTCCTCATCTAGCTTGTATTCAAACAGCTCAGCCAGTTCCTCTTGCATTGGTAGCCCCCCTGCGGGAGTATGTGACAAGAGTGTTTCAAAATGCTTAACAGCAGCTTCATGCACCATTTGTTGTCCTTCTAGCAAGCTGCCATCCTGTAGCCTCATTTGGGAGATGCAATTTTTATTCTGTCTTACTGAATTCCTGTCCCCATCCTTCATCCAAGCTTTATGGAACATCTGCTCTAATCTGCTTAACTCCCTGGCCTCCCAGATGCCTAGTTCGTGCTTCTTTGTCTGGAGGGCAGATTCAATGGTATCTGAATGGTTTAATTGCAATTCCATTTCTAGCCTTTCAGTTTCAGCTTCTAATTCTTTTATATGTATCTCGGTTCTACCAAACACTTCCCTGTTCCATACTCTAAAAGCAGCTCTCATCCTTTTGATCTTTTGTCCCAGTTTCAGCAAGCCTGTTTTACCAGTATTAACTGTCCAGACATCCTCCACCAATTGTGCATAATGATCCGAGGTAGTCCACATATTCTGAAATCTGAACGTTCTGTGACCATATGTGTACACCAATTCATTTAATTTCAGGAGTATTGGTGAGTGATCAGATGTTTTCCTGTCTAGCAATTGATAATAACTTCTTGGCTGCCACTGAAGGAAAGGAGTGTTAACCAGAGCTCTATCCAGGAGTGCCCAGGTTCTGTGCTTACCTGAATGACCATTGCACCATGAGTATTTCTTCCCTTGCAGGTTTAGATCAGTTAAGGCACAACGATGAATACTCATGTTGAAGTCCTGCATAGGCATAGGTGCCCTAGGAGCTCCACCCCTCCTTTCTTTATCAGTTCTTAAGACATTAAAGTCTCCAAGAACTAGCCATGGTAGGGATGAGGGTGCTGTGGCTTCCAAGTAGGGCCATAGTTCCTTTCTTCTGACTGGTAAGCATTTTGCATAAACAAAAGTTATCATGACCTGCTGACCTCTGTAGTTCCATAGGCCTGTAATGGCCTGTTCATGACTACTCAAAACGTGAAAGGAATCTTCAGTACGCCATAATACCCACACCTTACCATTGTGAGCACTGTTGGATGAGAAGAATGGAAGTTTAAGTTGATGTGCCAATCTCTCTCTATTCCTTTCCGGGTGAAAAGGCTCAGCTATTGCCAGGATCTCAACTGCTAGCTGTCTAGCCCATTGTTTCATATAAGGTTTGGCCTTTTTAAGGCCTCGACTATTCCAGAACAAAACTTCTCCTGTCATTGATTGCCTCAGGCTGTTACCTTTCTACTTCTTTGCTGATAGAGCTCAGCTAATGTCTAAAGGATTTAGACTTACTGGCTAACCTTGTTGACCTTCTTAGAGAGGTAGGGGAACCCTTATACCCCTTAGTTATTGTGTCAGAGTCATATAAACGACCTCCCTCTGTTGGTGTTTTACTTAACTCTCCTTCTGAAACCTGTTTTTCAGGTTCACTTTCTGCGTCCAATAGTCTCCAGAATCGCCCTTGATCACAGTCAAGTTCGTTTTCCAAATTCTGAATATGCCATTGATCAGATGACATATCTTGCTCTTGCTCTTGCTCTTTTTGATGTGCATCAGGCTTCTTGCTAGAACTCGATGTACTAGTGCGCTTTTCCCGTTTTGAATAAAGTGAAGTGATTCTATCAAGTCTAGAAACGGCTTCATCTGGGGAGTGCTCCTCCCACAGCAGATCTTGGTTGACCTCTAAAACTTCCACCTCAGAGGTGTTGCCTTCTTCCTGCATCAGCATCTCCTCATTCCTTTTTGAAGGACTTTGTTCATCCGCCATTAAGGAGAGTTTCTCAGCTAGTAGGAGATCCTCATTCGTGCAATGGAGCCCTGGTGCTTCTCCCAAGTAATCTCTGATTTGCTCAATGTATTGATTTTCCTGTCTCAAGTTCAAAACAAATTGGGGAATAGTAGCTTCAATCGGTGGGGCAGCCATTAAGTTGCCTTCCTCAGATTGTTGCTTTTCTCCCTGGTTCTCTGCCGGGCAGGGCAGTATATCTCCCAGCAATAATTCCTCCATACAATCTACTGCAGTTTGTTCTGGTTGAGGCTTCTCAACCTCTAGGCCCTCTGCTTGCTTTGCGTGAGATGTCTCACCTATCTCACGAATACTATCTGAATTTTCCATCATGGGTGGCACCAGCCCATGCTCTTCCACACGCTTGCCTGCTGCAGTCGCCTGGCGCGTCTGAGCTGAGTGATGCAGGGCGGGCCACTCACTGGCATCCAGAATTGTGACTGCTTTACTTATGTCCACTCTGTGATTTCCGTTCACTCTGCTCCACGTTTTTGGCTCCTCCAGTACCTGGATGGGATAAAGACCCTCATCAGTTTCAAGTACAATGTCGGCTACCTTCATTTCTGGGTTCTGTTTTCGCACAAGGAGCCGCACTGAGGCAAAGTCTTGAAATGTAGACTGGCTTTCCTCCACCTCCAGCAATTGCCCAATGGCCATTGTTAGTTCTTTGAATATCCGGTGATTCCAGCAATGTACCGGTATTCCTGCCACCCGCAGCCACCGATCATTTGGGTGATCTACTGTGTGCGGGGACCATTTCCGAATCGCAGTCAATCCTATGGCGGCCCATTTATGTGTATCTTCCAAGAACCCGCTCATTTCAGCCTCCGAGGAGGTGTGAATCAGAATTTGAGACCCTTGCAGCAGGGCAACCTTGATCCCGGCATGTGGGTAATGTTCGTGGATCTCCCTTGATAGCTGGTCCAGCGAGACCCGGTGCAAGAAACCAACTAGGCACCATTTCAGCCACGCCATTTCATCCAAAGTTGGGTTAGCTACAACGCGCAAAGGTTGTTGTTTGGCAGTCTCCATACCATTCTTTGCCTGGGTAGGGTTGGACCCAGTTGTTTGCCTGATAGGTTTACGCTCGGTGTTCGACCATTCCTGATATCGAGCAACGTTTGCCCGTAGCGTAGCTTCCCCAATCTTTACTGCGTTAAGCTTTGTCAGGGTTTTGCCAACGCCTTCAGTGACGCTTTTATAATGGACAAAACCGAACCTTTTCCCTAATTTGTCCATCCTTTTCGGAGTAAACAGTTTGGCAACCTCGCCGAAAGCACCGAATGTGTGGCGCATTTCTTCTACCTTCCATTCCACCGGAAAATTGGTGAAGTAGAAGGCCACTCCTTCTTTCGCCAGTGTTTGCGCGTCTACCCAGGTTCGTCGGCCTCGGCGCGCTTGTTCCCAGCGTGGTGGATTCCGAAGTGCAGGGTTATTGGCAGCTACCGGGTTAGCCGCAGTTTGCTCCGTCGACGGAGCGCCGTCATCAAGTGGTGGCGGTGGGGTGTCAACCGCCTCCACCTCCATCGGATTGCCGACGGAGGGCGGTGCAGTGTGTGCGAAGTGCGCGTTGCTCAGTAGAGAGAACCAAGAGAGAAAAGCTTAGAGAGAGAATATATGCTTATACTTTTATTCTCTTAATAATAAAGAGCGGAAAAATTCACATTAGAACGAGTTCTTAAGCTAAATTTCAAGCATTGAGGCCCCACCTGTCATGGACCATGAGCTGTTGAACTGGCTTCACTCAATCTTGCATGTGAATTATGTTTTTTCTATCCATGCTTTGGTTAAAAGTGGATTCCGAAATGGAAAATTGTTGTTATTCAAGACGATTATTTTTCTGAATATTCTTATATACTCTGTCATGATCTAGGATATCTTACCGCTGAAACAAGAGGTAGCACAGTTTTAATAGGGCCTAAAATCTATTTGAAATTCTAGAGTTTGTGCTAAACCCTCCCTCCATATCCTTTAAAATATGCATGAATGTTACTTCCAAATTTATCTATCAATCAATCATAATTTAGTCTTGAGTTCAGTTGATTTTATTTTCTATTTTAATTGGTATGATTTGCTCTAGTTGGGTTTACTAGTTAATTTTCTTGCTTTCAACTATTTGCTTGCAAAAATCGCATACTTGTTTTGCCACGCTGCACAATTTCAATGCTAAAAACAAACATCAAAATTTACTTTCACTCTTTTACGTAATAATATACTGACGTGTCGGAAGATGATACCTGAAATATTGATGTGATTGTGCATCCGGTGCAATAAAATATAGGGGTTCACCAGGTTGTGTTAGGTGATTTAGTATATTGCAAAGAGCAAGAAACTGAGGAAGAAATGGCATCCTCTCGTTCTGAGTGTGAAGATGGCAGTGGCGATACATCCATTGCTTGCCCTCCAGATGACATATATATAGCTGATCATTCTGAAGTAATGACTACACCAGTGAAGGTAATGATTCACAAACCGTCTTTCCCATCACGTTGTCTGCAAAAGAAATCGAATGAATATGAAGAATAAAATAAATATGGGATGTAGTAGTTGGTCTTTGCTCGACACGACACCTGAGCGAGGGTATTTAAAAAAGAATAATGTCCTGGACATAGTCCTCTGGTACTAAATCAAAGACTTTACTGACTAACAAAAAATAAACTAATATTCTGCTGCCAGTGTCCCAAAGATAGGGTTAGTAACTGCTAATTTTGGTCCCCTCAAACAATGGCCATTGTCTCTGACCCTTAAGATGGTTTATGTGGTACTCACACTGAACGCAGAAACTAAATGCTGAAACAAATTTCTAGCAACTTTAAGCAAAAACTTGTGCTCATTGATTTATCACTCTAATGACAATTGTAATAATTTATTGTTGAAGCGGTAATATATGTTTTCTGGCAGAGAAGAAAGAATCTTGTAGTATCAAACACGTACAGAAAAGAGGATAGATGAAGTCTGATTTGGTAGTATCAAATATAAGATTTTTGAAAATGGGACTACTTGGATAAGCTGGTCGTGTTGGCCTCAGGCCTACAAATGAGAGTGATACATTAGTATAGGGAGCCAATAGCATTGCAGATAAGCTAGTGAAACAGGGAGCAGCAAGGCTGGATCAAAGAATCCATCAGAAGGCACAAATGTCTACAAAGAATCAGGGCAGATTGAAAATGGAAAAAGGGAGATTACCATATATTTTTTTTAATTAACGTTCTTCATATAATAAAAAGAGTTGATTACATCCTAGTCCACTATGTAGCAAACTTTAACAGAAGCAAATCTGTCTCCCTAAGGGGTTATTGGATTCGGATGTGCGGTAAGCCCCATCTGTCTAGGCGTAGCATGCCTCGAACTCTTCTCGGGAGGTCGCTTTCTTGCCACATTATCTGATTGCGCCCTGTTGCACCTTCCTTAGCTAGATAGTCCGCTGCGCCATTTCCTTCCCTATAGACATGGGCTGTTTGTATTCTGATTTCCCTTTTGCGTTTGGAACTCCTCCCAGGCCTCCATCAATCTCCATGAGCAGCATCTGTTCTTTTGAATCCAGCTCCGCAAAAGTTATGAGTTCGTCTCCAGAATGATATTGAGCCAACCCTGCTGCTTGCACAGCCTTAGCCCCTCCACGTGCGCTCGCAGCTCCGCCTCATTACTTGTGGAGTGGCCTAGGTAGACAAAGTATGCAACCCTCATCACCCCTTGCTCATCTCTTACAACGCCACCACATCCTGCTTGGCCTGGGTTTCGGCTGTTGCCGTCCGTGTTAAGTTTCATCCAACCTCAAGGTGGTCTTCTCCAAAGAACTATCGTGCTTTTGTCTTTGATTTTCCACTTCACCCTAACATCGATTTGTTGCAAAATTATGGTTTCATGAACCTACATAAGAAATTTTCTATCAGTTATGTCTGTGAGAGTAGAAACAGTCCTTATTACCTCCCGCCATATTTCCTCCTCCGACTGGAGCTTTCCTTCATAGCGAGCTTTGCACCTGCACAACCATAGGAACCATGTTAGAACTATAGGCAATATGCTAGAAATGAAGGGCCAGTTTGGTAGCTTGATGGAAGATGAATTAAAGCAGTAATCATTCAGTAATTCACACACACCACCTGCTTGGTAGCACAATAAATTTTTCGCGGGTCGCAGGATTGCAGCCGAATTACTCCCCAAAAGTAATTCGGTCGGGAAAGGCGTGATTGGTTTGGGGCAGAGTAATCCTGCCTTCCGCGTTATGTATTTACCCTTACTTTCGGAGTTATTTACAGTCAATTCCATTATATAAATAGGCGAATTCTTTCGCCATTCCCCCAAAATTCATTTCCCTCTCCCCGATAGGCCGAATTAGGTCTTCTCAAACCCGTATCCGCCGTAAGCCCGACGAACTCTCCCGCCGGTCTCGCCACTCGCAGCCCTTCAACGCCGCCTGATACACAATTCCTGCAACGGTAAATTTAGTTATTGAAGATAAATCACTTGCTTACACGAAAGAATTTCGTTTTTGCTATTCGAATCTCAAAGAATGGAGTCCTGGTAACGGGCGACCTAAGAACCCCCAAGAGATTTTCAATATGAAGGTGCGGCAGTCATCACCCTACAGGAAACTATATTTCACAGTGGACGAGGAGAGAACTCTTATTCAGGCGTGCCCAACTTGGTAAAAGTCCAAGCACATTTCGGGTTGAGACGTCCAGGAAACAGAAGGCAGCTAAAGACAACGCAGATGACCAGGGGTTCGCGGCAGTATTGTCAAGCTTTCGCGAGCTCGTAGGTGATGCTCGTCACTTGTTCGTTGTGCAGCAGCCACAACCACTACCAAGGGAAGACAAAGTCGAATCGGGCGAGGATAAGGCAGCGTACCTAGTGCAATGCCTTGAAGCATACCCAGAATTAGAGTATAAGGAAACTAGGGAAAGTTCAACCTGTGGAAAGTTCAAACAAGGGAAGCAAGAGAGAAACAAATGAGGACCAGACTCGAGGAACATTTTGGTTCACGTTAAGACTTGTTGGATTTTGTGTGATGTATTTAATTATACACGACACGGATTTTTTGGACACTTGAAGCATCTTAATTTGTTGATTTTGTTGATTCGCATTAACTGCACAGCGCATCTATAGATCCGTATCAGTCTCCCCAGCTGAAGACCGTGTACGCGTGGAGTCGGTCTCCGTTGACAATGGACATCCAAAAGACGGGCTAGGAGCCGACGGATTTGGTACAGTCGCCACCGCCGCCGATGTGGATGCTCCAGTAGCCTACAAAGGGAATAATGAGCAACCAAAAGTGTAATAAACATTGTACACAATTAATGACATGGAATTAAGTGCTACCGCATGTCGAATAATAGTGGTTCAAGACATGAAAAACGTGGCTAATGCACTTAATGGGCAGACAAACAAGAATATACCATCAAACGCGCGGTTGGTCGACCAAGCGAGGGGAGCGACGGTAGGGAACGCAAGTCTTTCTCACGGCGCCTCTGGTGCGGGCCATTTTCTCTGGGTGGGTTTGCGAGGGAGCGACGTGAGGGTTTTCGCTGCTATTCGGTGGGGGTACTGTTCATCAAGGTGGAGGAGGGATATGAAGAGACGAATATGGGGGACTCGAGGCGCCGCCTAAAAAGGTGGGTCACACTCGAGTACCTGGGATAAAAAGACATTTCAACATGAATTGCATCAATCATGCAGTAATCGGGCTTCGACTAGTGGCACCAAACACTGAATATAAACTGATAACTGCATGATACAATACTTACACCGTCGGAATGTGTGTACCAAATAGGTGGCAAATTGGGATATGCGGTAGTAATCATTCAGTATTACTTTTACCCGGACTGCAATCCCAAGACTACCAAACTGGCCCATGGTGATTAACATATTTTAAATTTTTAAACTTCGCTATACCATTTTTTGGGGTATATTTTATGCTGTTAATATTTTATTTTTGTCATTTTTTAAACTTGTCGAAGATCTGAGCTTCACCCCATTTATATAAACCATTCCAGGTTAGTTTAGTCCCCATTGAATACCGTAAAGAGGATACAAAAAGCACCGTCAAAGCTCTATACATTGTTAATATTCCTAAACCAGAAACACAGCAAGGCATATTTAACTAGAGGCCACAATTTTTGGAGACAAAGAAAAAGATTAGTACTCATCTAATTGTCATTAACTTTTCCCCAATCCTTCTCATTTCCTCTGCCCATTCATCTCCCTCCCATATAGACAAGCACCAGAAGGATTTCAATCTTCCACCGGCCAAGTCTCAACAAGCAATAAGTCCCAGAAGATCTCAAAGACCTGTCAAAACGCACACGAGAATTATGTTGGGATCACTCACATTTCACATTTTTTAAAGAAGAATTCACTCACTCGGATGAGGTGAAGTCACATTTCCCATAGCCTGTAATTAAAGAAGACAAAAGGCAATGTAATAATGTAAGAGAATAAAGTTGTGATCACAACAAGTGCTATTTTTTGGTATGTAATTCTTACTAGGATCGTTGTGAGTTAATGCCGCGGTACCTCCGAAGTAGCAAGCGATATCGGAGTTGCCGTTTTGCTGGTAGTAGCTGTTGAAGGAATAGGAAGCATGGGAAACGAGGGTGTTGGGCTCGTAACACGCGCCGCCGGGTTGGATCGGACGGCAGTCGGCACCACCCACGCCGCACGACCAGTCCAACGCGATTTGAAGTTCTGTCGGGGATGAACCTGGACGCGCCACGCACCAAGACGCGCCGCCGAGGAAAGTAGTGTTACCTGTTAATTGTTATGTTAGGAATCGATTT
>JAOWBN010242016.1:0-10360 GCA_028565015.1 Pinguicula moranensis | reverse complement strand
GGTGGGGAGATTTGATGAGTCGGTTTTATACCATCTCTTCCTGGGTATTTAAGCCTACTTTAACTTGCTTTAAAGAACGTTTTTGTTTCTTTGATTGTTTATTTCTCTCTTGTTTTATATTTCTAAGAACCTTGAGGTGAAGAACACAAAAGGAGAAGAAACTTGTACGAAATAATCAATTTTAGAAGTTTCACACAAGAAGCGCCCACCTCTTCTCGAAGGCAGTTACCTCAAGACAGAGACATCATAAGCCTAGTCATTGGAGGATCCCGCTCCCATACTATATGCTGCCGCTTCACAACGTAAGTGATTAAGCATGTCCTAGAGGCTCCCATCTCAGATTCAAGGCACCCACCTTTCCAAGCTATGTTAAGGATGCAACTCTATGAAGGCCTCCTCCGCATACACAAGACTGCATTTGTGAGATATGAACGAGTCCACGCATCGCTCGACCAGATACTCGCCTCCTCCAAATATTCAAAGAATCCCAAAGAACGAGGCGCTCTCCTACAATTTCAAAGTGCCCACCTTTTAGAGTTTTTGGATTGTTCTTTTAATTTTAGGGTTTAGGGTTTAGGACTTAGGGTTTTAAGAGTTTTTATAGTTTGAAAAGTTATAAAAATTATAAACTTATACAACTTATAAAATTTAAAAAACTTATTACTTTTAACTTATAAACTTTAAAACTTGTATAACTTATATAATTTATAAAGCATAAAAACTTAGTAATTTGTAAAACTTATAAACTTTTTAACTTATAAAAACATAAGAGTTACAAACTTGTATAACATTTACAGTTTTAACTTATAAAATCTAAACCCTAAATCTTAAATTCTAAACCCAAAAAACTCTAAAATTCAAAAAAAAAATTCAAAGAATTAAAAAAAAAAATTTAAAAATTTAAAAAAGATTCTGGACACTTTTCCGGCGCCCGAAAAGTATCCAGAATTTTTTATAATGTTTTTTGACTTTATTTTGATTTTTTTTAGGATTTAGGGTTTTTAGAGTTTTTTGGGTTTATGTTTTAGGTTTTAGGGTTTAAAAAACTTATTACTTTTAACTTATAAACTTATAAAACTTAACAACTTGTATAACTTATATAATTTATAAAGCAGAAAAACTTAAAAACTTATTAACTTATAAACTTTTTTCACTTATAAAAACTTAAAAGTTACAAACTTGTATAACATGTACAATTTTAATTTATAAAACCTAAACCCTAAAAAACCTAAACCTTAAACTCTAAAATTCAAAAAATTCAAAAAATAAAAATCTGGACACTCCATGGCAGTTTTCTGCCGGATTTTCGCCGGAAAAGTGTCAAGAATTTTTTTGAATTTTAGGGTTTAGGGTTTTTAAAGTTTTTAGGGTTTGAAAAGTTATAAAAATTATAAGCTTATAGAACTTATAAAATTTAAAAAACTTATTACTTTTAACTTATAATCTTTTTTAACTTATAAAACTTAAAAATTGGTATAGTTTATATATTTTATAAAACATAAAAACTTAGTAACTTGTAACATTGATTAACTTATAAAAAATTAAAAGTTACAAACTTGTATAACATGTACAGTTTTAACTTAGATAAATATAATTTTTATACAATTTTATATATGTTTACATAAGATTATAAATTTTACAAATTTAACTTTTAATTTTTATATGTTTTTTAGTTTTGCATAAGTTAAAAAAATTTATATGTTTTGCAAGTTATATAATTTAAGCTATATAAACTTTTAAGTTTTATAAGTTGTTAAATTTTATAGCTTTTCAAACTCTAAAAAACCTAAAACCCTAAAAACCCTAAAAACTATAAAAAAAAAAAAAAAGCAACTAAAAATCTTAAACCCAAAACTTATTATAAATTATAAAAGATATACAATTAATATAATTTTATAAGTTATATAAGTTTTTTTAATTTTTTTTAAATTTTATAAGTTTTATAAATTTTCAAACCCTAAACCCTAAAAACCTATTTTATAACTTTTCAAACTCTAAAAAATCTAAAACCCTAAAAACACTAAAAAATCTAAACCCTAAACTTATAAATTTATAAATTATAAAAGTTTTACAAATATAAGTGTGACTTCATTTATATGGTCATTGTAATTTTATTTATATTGTAATTTGCAAATTATTATATACTTATATATAAATAATATTTGTATATTAATATGTATATTATTATAAGTTTATTCGTTTATGAAACTTGAAATATATATATATATAAATATAAAAAAATATTTTTTTCTAAAAAAAATGAAAGAAGCAAAATTTTCCTTTAAAAAATGCAAAAAAAACTCGGTTACGCCGGAGGTTTGAATCGGATTTAAACCGTGTCGGAACCGTCATGAAACCGTGTTGAACCAAAATCATCAACCGAATCGAAGTTTTTTGGCAACCGAACCGCCAACCGGAGGAAATCGGACTGGGCAAAACCGGATATTCAAAATTAAGGTTAAGGTTTTCATTTTTAAAAACTGGCAATCGACAAAAAACCAGCGGTTCGATAACCGGCAATCGAACCGGCCATGTCTAGTAGCAGCTAGCTGTCCTATCAAGTTTGCATTAGTCTTTGTGGCTGCGGCCAACTGGTTTAGCACCTTTCATTCTGAGGCCTTAGGTATGCAAGTTTTTGTCATTGGGTTTGAAATTGTGAAGAGTTTTGTCCAGTGTGGTTGAGGGCATGCTGGTTGTTGCTTCAAGACAAATTTGGATGGTCATTACTTCTGGGATTAAAATTATTTCTCTCAAAGTTGTTTGAGTACTTCTACTGGTTCCCCATGTAATTTAGTTGTTCCATAGGAACATTATCCATTGAAGTCTTATTCTAGCACAAATGAGAGGGGTGTCCCCCTCCACAAATTTCACATGATGGTTGATGCATCATCATAACAACCTTTGCTGTAGTGCCATGAGACATCCAAAATCTCCATTTGAACCTTCATAGCATGCATAGCTGCTACCAATGCATCCACCTTGTCCACCTCATACTTCCCAGCTGTTTTCCTATGACATTCTCTTTCATTCGGCCACCTATAACAATTTTGAGTCATTGCTTCCAACAAGGTATATGCCTCATTATAAGATTTCTTCATGAAAGTACCAGTGGCCGCAACTTCAATTTCTCTCCATGTGGTGATTTCCTGTCCATTGTAAAATGCTTGAACTTACCTCCAATAAGGTAGTCCATGATTACGGCAGCTCCTCAATAAGTCCTTGAATCTCTCCCAAGCTTCATATAGAGGTTCTGAAATCCTTCAGCCAGAATGAGGTAATTTTACTCAAAATCTCGCAGACATGCATGATTGAAAGAATGTTATCAAAAAAATTTCACAAGTCATCCCCCATATGCGAATTGAATCGGATGGTAGTGGTTGAAGCCATCTCCTTACTTTGTCTCTTAATGAAAATGGGAAAAGTCCGGATAGCTTCTTAAGTCACTTCTAAGTACTTCAAGGTGTCACAAATTTCAACAAATGCTCTCACGTGTGAATTTCGATCATCTATAATAGAGCTGCCACATGTCGTTGTTGCAGTAGCTGAATGGTTGTTGGCTTTAAATCAAAGTTATTAGCTTGGTTGGCAGGTCTTCTAGTAGATTGTGCTTCTTCCTCAGCTTGAGGTAAGACAATTTCTTCCATGGGTCTATCATCCTCATCTGGTACCTCAGCTAAAATTGCCTCGTCACCTTGGTTTGCCATGTTTCTATGATGTCTTTGTGCCTCTCTTTGTGCTCTTCTTCATGCTTGAGTGGTTCTGTCAATCTCCAGATCTATCGAATCTGAGTGTTCACCACCAGATGGGTTCATCTACACCCTGCACTTGAATGAGTAGAATGTAAGGTAATAGAAAACAAACGTCTAATCTAGCTACAAACTCACTTAATGTTGATATTATCTAAACTAACAATCCCTGACAACACCACCAAAAAACTTGTTGTGTTGATTCAGTAACTGGCATCAACGAAGATTCCAAGTGTACAAGTCGCAACAAGTAATAAAGTGATAAATTCGAGTGTCAAACCACGAGGATTGAAGCAGATAAGCACCAACTATAGCTTGTTTGCATGCAATTTGGACAAACAACAATTTAAGTCGAGTCCACACTATTTCAAAAGCATGAATAAAAATTAAACTAAGTAAATCTTTTTGGTCCTTTTCAATCGTTTAACTAACACAAATTAAAGGATAACTTCTTGGTTGTAGATTTAGGGCATTGACTTCACCTCTACATGTATACATATGAGAATGGTTAATCACGTTATTTATTAGATTTGTCAACCTAGTTATCCACTGGATTTGCCCTACAGTAACTTCTCCAAGGAATTAGCCATCTCATGCAACGCTGCAGGTACTCCTCTCTCGAATCTCGCACCTACATACCGAAACGTAGTATCCCACGAAGTCCTCCCTCGACACGGTCATGCTCCTCTCTCAAATCTCGCATGACCTGTCAAGGGGAATTTGCTTCATGAAATTCACTCACACGGGCATTGTCCCCGTGAATGCTCAACTCTTGAATCTCGCATTCTTAAGGCTGGATGTTGGTTTTACTGTAATCCAGCTAGTTCTCCTCTCTCGAATCTTGAACTAGCTTGAGTACTGACAGTTGTTCATCAAGCAACTACTAGTTTAAGATGAAAAACAATAAAATTAAACAACCATAGTATTAAATCTAACAACTAAACATTCAAAACATATCAATCATACAAAATACACGTAGGGCTACATCTTGACCTAGTGAGAGGGTTTAGCTCATAATCAAAATACAAGCTTCCCTACTGGGAAATAAGGTAAAAGTCATAGTTCAGAACAATCCCTCGGGTCGGCTATGCTCTTCCTTTCGTCGTCTCCTTTTTTGCTCTCGGCCAAGAATTTTTTGGATGGATCCGATTCCGTCTTTTATATGTCTGTGCACTTCAGTAGCTCCTCAAGGAAGCTATCGTAGATATTTTTTGCGACCAGGGACACAATCATCCCCCCGTTAATTACCGTACAAGTAGGGCAATCCATTTTCCTGCAAACATGCATCAGACACTTTTCCAGTCTGTGGCACACGGGTGTGGCCTCACTCCAATGAGCATTTTTCTCTTATTTTTGCATTCATATGATGCTCATGTTACGTTTTATGATCTTAAGGAGCGATGGATTTGACTGATAGGTCGAGATTGTTCTCTCCTTACGTGCGATTAAAATCTTCATCGATCCGCCCACTTCCTCTTCAATTCCACTCACCGCCGACAAGATTTAGCGCTCCTCACCAGTACCCACTACTCTCTCCCCGGGAATACCACCGATTCCTGGGGAGATCCCTTCTTCAGACTCTTTTCACACTCTTTCCACACTCTCTCTGTACCCTATCCGCGTTCTCTTCTCGCCATAGCTCCTGTAGAAGCAAAGTGCTAACCTAGTAGATTCTTACAAAGCTGAACAAGAAATGACACACCAATAGACTATACCGTCATTCTAGGTGAGGAAAATGAAAAAAGCGTATCTTAGGAAGCAACGAAACTGGATGACCTCATATGGTTTTAGACGGAATGACTCTGATAGCTATGGCAAGGTTGAAGCCTCCCTCGCATATGCAAGATGCCTCGGTGTCAGAGATATATGGCATATACACAAGACTAGGCCCCCAACAGATATTTTATCCACATCGGCAAGTGGAACCTAGGTTTTCCTATGCTAAAGCACTCAACTCACAGCGTGGCCAACCGGTGGTTAAACAGGTAATGCAAGATATTAGAGCTAAGCCTCTACATGACAGAGGTAATAAGGTCACACTTGACAAAGGTACGTTCTTTATATCTAATTTCCCCTGGTTCATCCGTCATCAATTTAGAAACCATCCTTAAGAGGTATGGCACACTACACAAGTTACGAATTGCAAGGAAAATTGGTAGAGATGGTTTAGCTTTTGATTTTGCTGACTTTGTTCACATCCAGGACTTGAACAGGTTACTCTATGAGCTAAACAACACCTGGATTGACCATCATAAGCTTAGAAGTAATTTGTCCAGATATGGAACTGCCTCTTCTGACAGGAATAAACAAGTACAGGATAATAACCACAGGTAGGCCTCTAAGGTTGTCACAAAGACTAATCTATAATGGATTCCTGTAACTTTCAGTAAGCTCCAAGATGGGCAGACATCAAAGCCATGCCCTGTTCCGCCTACTAAGCATACATCAGCAGCTCCGAAGATCAAGAACACTGGTAAAGAGCAGAGTTAACAAATAGAGTATAACCATGGATCCACTTTTGTACTGAAGTTGTCTTGTGATACTAGGAGTTGTGCGTGGTTGTCCTCTGGAAGGGTTGGTAGATTGAAAGATGTACATAAACTTAGAGAGTTCCAACTGGAACTTAAAAAAGCCGGCTACCTTAACATTATTGTGAGTGCTATGGGATCAGACAAAGTTCTATTATGGGAGCAAGAGCCTTGTGACTTACCTACCTTACTGAAACATGAGCAGCACTGGCTATCTTATGGCTTAAAGGTCCACTAGCTTCCTGGTCTGATCAGGAGGATACGGTAGCAAGCAGTAGACTTGTATGGTTAAAAATATTTGGTCTTCCCTTAATAGCATGGGATGAGGGTATCCTTAAACAGATTGGTCAGCAACTAGAGACATTCATCTGTCTTGACCCCTGTACTGAGAAGCGTTTTCAACTAGATGGAGCTCAACTACTTATGGATATTCCCATTCACAAGATCAAACCATCTTCATTGGTAGTGGACATCAACAATAAGGAGTATACACTGTGCATAAGGGAAGTTGATAAAATTATGAGATCTAGCATGGACTGGTCTGAGCGCTCATCCTCTACCTTTGAGGACATCTTGGACTCACTGGAATCCTTTCAAACCAACACTAGCTTCCAATCGGCCGCAGATATCAGTGAAGAATTACAAGCCAAGACTGTCAACAGTCAGATAGACAAGGACAACACAGGGGCCCCCAGGCAGCTGTGAGACCTGATGGTGATACTTCCACACCTGGTCAGCACATCTGGAGCCCTCTTAAATTAGGCTGGTGGCCTGAACCAACCTCTAACACTAGTCAAGTCAGCAGGCAAAGTGGAAAACAATTGGTCTTACACACATCAAATGATCAACAAAATATTCCTCAAAGTCATGAGGACTTGTTGGATCCAGTGGAACCATTAGCTACTCAACCTCCTAAGACTGATATTACTGGAGACCTAGAAAGTTTTCCTCCACTTTCCCCTCCTGATAAGGAAATCTTACAACCAACTCCTCAGAGGACAAGGAAAAAGAAAAGCTGTCTGCTGAGGAAAATAGGGCCTAGAATGAGGAGTCAAGCCAGGAAAGAAGCTGAGGATAATTATGAGACTGCAAAGACATCCTTGAATCAATGGATAGATCAATTGATGGATCAACAATCTAAAAGACATTCTCTGGAAGTGCAAAATCATAAGCAGATTGAATCCTCCTCAGTAATGAAAGGTGAACAGGAGATTGAAAAGATCATAAACCTTGGTGAGGAACTTGTCTTAGACTTTGGACCATCTTATGAACCTGCTTAATCCGAACTTGAAAGAATATCCAACAGTAACAGTGCGCAGCAGAAACATAAAACTTCAGCTAAGGCCCAGAGCAGTAAGGAAGAAAACATTACCCAATGCAGTTGATAACTTATAATGTTAGAGGTCTTGGGGGTCAAGGAAGAAAGAAGAGGCTGCAGCAATTGATCATGAAACAGCAAGTGGATTTTATTGGGATCCAAGAAACTAAACTTGAGGTGATTCACATGCGGTTGTATCAGAGACTCTGGTACAATGATGATTTTGATTGGGCCTATAGTGGATCACTAGGGCAATCAGGGGGGATATTGTGCATATGGAATAAAATAAATTTGTAAAGACAAGTATGTTCTCGGGAAGTGGTTTTCTTGGTCTATCTGGTAAGTGGTGTAATGACTCGGTACAATGTAATATGGTCAATGTATATGAACCATCGGATCTACAGTCTAAGGAAGCTTAGTGGAAGGAACTACAGGACCATTATTCTGGCAAAGAACAGGAAAAATTCTTTGGGGACTTCAACGTTGTCTTACACCTGAATGAAAGGAAGGGTTCCTCCTTATCAAGTTATGGCGCTGAAATATTGGCATTCAAGGGGTTCATTAACAATATGGGACTATATGATCTTCCCATGGCTAGAAGAAAATACACTTGGTATCCAAGCTCCCTGAGATGCATAAGTAGATTGGACAGGTTCCTCCTTAATGATGTATGGTTGTCTTCATCATCTGACTGGTCTCAAATAGGTATGGACAAGGATGATTCTGACCACATCCCAGTTGCCTTGCAATCAGTAATAAAAGACTGGGGTCCCAAGCCTTTTAGGGTCCTCAACTACTGGTTAGAAGATGATAGTTATAATAATCTGATAGAGTATATCTGGAATCAACCGTGTAACTTCAGATAGGCAAGACATAGACTTAAACATAAGATCCGAGAAATTAGAGCAGGAGTGAGGAAATAGAACCTTGATGCGCCAAGAAATCTATCAGCAGAGAGAAATAAGGTGTTAAATTCACTCAAACATCTGGAACTTGAAGCTGAATTAGGTTATACAACCTCGGATGATGTTCAACATAGGGAAAAGAACCTTTGGGAAGAGCTGCAAAAAGTGACTCATAGGCTGTATACTACATATTATCAAAAATCAAGGCTTCAGTGTCTTAAACTAGGTGATGCTAATACTGCTTTCTATCACAGATGCATTAATAAACGCAGGAACAAAAGTACCATCACAGGAGTATGTGAGAATCAACTCTGGATAGATGATGTACAAGAGGTGAAGAATTGTTTCATAATACATTTTCAGAGTAGATTTAGTGAAGACCATTTGCCTAGACCAAGATTCCCGGCTAACATGTTCAAGAAACTGTCAGACTCAGCAAGGAACTCTCTGATACAACCTTTTACAAAGTAGGAGATGTTTGAAGCTCTTAATTCTTGTGGCAGCAATAAGAGCCCAGGGCCTGATGGCTTAAATCTTAGTTTTATCAAGCGCTTCAGTTATCTGTTTAAGGAGGAGATACTGCGGATGATGCAGGAATTCTACAAAAAAGTAGAATAACTACAGGTGCTAATGCTGCTCATATTACACTTGTAGCCAAGAAAACAAATCCAATGACAGTGGAGGTCTTCAAACCAATAACTCTTATTGTTGCTATGCCTAAAATCCTTTCTAAAACACTTGCAAGAAGGCTAGCTGTTGTGATGGAAGACATTATCTCACCTCATCAAATGGCTTTCATTAAGGGAAGACAATTACTTGATAGTATCTTGATAGATAATGAGACCATTGATGAGCTAAGGAAGCTGAAGCAATCTGCCATAATATTAAAAGTGGACCTAGAGAAAGCACTTGATACATTAAATTGGTCCTTCCTCTCATCCACAATGCAGCAGATGGGCTTCCCTGAGGCTTGGATCAACTGGATTGCTGAGATTCTTGCCTCTGCTTCCTGTTTTGTACTTATCAACGGCAACCCTACATTAGAGTTTCTCCCACTGAGAGGTTTAAGGCAGGGGATCCACTATCCCCCCTACTCTTTAATATTGCAGCACAAGCTCTGTCTGTTTTGCTCCTTAGAGCAGTAAGCCTACACAAGTTCACCCCTTGCAGGTTGGAAGAAAGAAGGTGGAGCTCTCTCATCTGCAATTTGCAGATGACACCCTACTCTTGGGTGAATCAAGCTGGGATACAATCAAAGTTTTCAAAGCCATCCTCCTAAACTTTGAGATACTATCCGGTCTAAAAGTAAACTACAGCAAAAGCTCCATTTATGGAGTGAACATTGATGCCAAAACTTTGGAGGAAATGGTTGCATATGTAGGGTGTAAGCAAGGACATCTCCCCTTCAAATACCTCGGCCTCCCTGTAGGCATAAAGAAACAAAAACTGCGGCATGGCAGCCTATAGTATCCAAAACAGCACAGACTTTGCAATCATGGGAGAATAATCTTCTGTCAGTGGGAGGTAAAGTGATCCTAATTAATTATGTGCTCAATACTCTACCTATGCACTTTCTGTCTTTTTATAATATCCCAAAATTAGTTTTGCACAAACTAACATCATTGCAGAGAGATACTTTTTGGGGAAGAAATGCAGGTAAGAGATTAGCAGCCTAGACCTCTTGGAATAAGATAACCTTGCCTAAAACTAAGGGTGGACTGGGCGTTAAAAGAATTGGGGAGTTCAACAATGCACTGCTGGGAATATGGGGAGCCAGAATCTTGCAAGGAAAGAAATCTCTAGCCACTGATATCTTGAGTTCCAAATATGAAACAGAGAAGGGGGTGAAGTTGGGGGCACTAA
>JAOWBN010242005.1:0-12025 GCA_028565015.1 Pinguicula moranensis | reverse complement strand
CCTTTGCTGGGTCATTCTCCTTCCGAGTTTGACTTCTAGTTTTTGGTCCACTGCCTTTGCAGACTAGGATTTTCTTTTTTGGCCGGGCAGGAGTTCCTGATTGACATATGCTTGTTCCCAACGGCGGAAACTCGGTTTGACTCTGAGTGAGATCATACGTAGATTTCAAACGCCATTCATTGAGTTCATCCTCTTGCTCATTCTTGATTATATCAATTCTAGTACTCGCATTCTCAGTCTGTTTTTTATTCTCCTCATTTGGTTGCGCACCAACGACATAATCTGCTTGCGTGACAAACCTGGGGTGTGTCTGTGGTGCGTTATCCTCTATTGTAGCTGTGTTGCGTTGTAAATCACCCTCTACCTCTGGGATAAATATCTGCATGTCTAGTACGACTTCTGGGAATATGTCTTGGACGTTCTTTTGTACTGTTGTCCCCCAATTCACTAGATCTGTCTTCCATTGTAGCATTAACAATGGCTCTGGTTCCTGAGTGTGAGAGTCCTCTGATGTTGTGTGATTGATATTCTCTATTTTGTCTTGTATTACAATGTCAGAATCTGCATATGTAGATTCAACCTGAGTTCCATCTAAGGTTCCTGTGATGGACACGTTGGTGGTATCTGAATCAAGATCAAACAAATCAGAAGCGTCTGAGTGCCAACTTGCTTGCCTGTTTGTATCTTCAGTTATGAGCAGATTGCAAGTTGTGCCTTCGATCTCCACAGCCAACGTCTGATTTATCAGTTCCATGTTGGTTACTTCTATAAGAATCAGTGCGGCTTCTAAATATGATTTGTCTCTGGTGTTCTCACCTATTCTTTCAAACAAACCAAATTTGGAACCAATAACTTTAAATGTATCATCGTTCCACGCCTGTAGAGGCAAGCCATGTACCTTAATCCAACAAAATCGATTTTTTGCCATATTAAAAGCTTCAGAGGGCGACCACGGTGTGGCAGATGTGATCCAGGTATCAAGCCATACACGATCTTTGTTAATCAGATTTTCTAGTTCACCTTTCTCTTTTTCCCAGAGTAGTATGTTACCGGCCCCCATTGGACTAAGTCTCACAGATGAATAGCCAGCCATGTTAAGAGCCAGGTGGAGGTTTCGCTACTCATTCTTCTCTTTCAGCTTGCACACATAACTATTAATTAGCCAGATATTGTCTTTGTCAGATGTTCTCAGTACTATTTTGGCCTTCCTCTGATACTCACCCTCATTCTTAGTATTGCTGCAAGACGCCCCATTAGCCCAAACCGGGCAGTCTTTACTCACAGCAGGGATGAACATATTTCTCGCCTTTTCCTTAATTGGGATCCAAACCTGGTTACTTGGCTTGCTCTGAGGAATGTCATATCTCTGTTGATTCTTCTTAAAACGGGCACAGTTTGCTTGTAGCCTGTATGAGCCTATCCATATGTTATTCAGCTGTATCAGTAGTGTGTCACGGTCGGCTATCATTTCAAACTCCACGAATCCGAATGGTCGTCCATCCTTACTGAGCTTCCTCGCTACTGAGAGTTCCTTGACATTGCCTTGTTTCCGAAATATGCTCTCTAGTCTTTCTTTAGGGCAGTTCATAGGGAAGTTCGTGAAAAAGAAGTTTTGCTTGCCATGTTCAATAGTCTGTTGAACCCTCATCTTCATAGGTGTTCCGAGTCTCTGAAACACCGAAATAGGATTCTAGAAATCCTTTCTGTAAGACAATCCGTCTGCGAAATGTCGGTCTTGCGCAACTCTTTTCCCTGTCCTAATCGCGGCGCGTTTAATTCTTCTTTCCTGCTGCGGTGGTATCCTCCAGGACGTCATCGAGCTTCAATGTCCTCCCCGGGGCAGGTAGCCCCAAGGGGAGGGTTAGGTTACCTTCTGGCGAGTGTCAGCAGCTGGTATTACGGCTGGATTTGGATGCCGGTATGGTATCTAGGTTGAGGTTCATCGGCGGCGGTGAGGCGAATTTCTCATGCTTAAACCCTAAACCCTAATTCTTTGTGCATGGCTACTGTTATTATGTTATTTTTGTTGATGATTACTCTAGATTGTTTACGTCGTTTTAGCCTCTGAAACACAAGTCTGATTTTGACACTTTCTTTCACTTTCATGCCTTCGCTGAAAAACAACACTCCACTTCCCTCTAAATATTTCAAAGTGATGGTGGTACTAAGTTCACCAGTCATCATTTTCAAACTCATCTTCAAACAAATGACATTCGTCATCAGATGTCTTGTCCTTACATTCTGACTCAAAATTGTTATGCTGAGAGAAAGCACCGTCATCTCACTGAAATGGGGCTCACTTTTCTTTTACACTCTCATACTCCTCTCTTCTACTGGGTAGATGCATTCAGTACAACGTTCTACATCATCATCCGATTTTCCTCACCTCTCCTGATAGGTATCTCTCCATTTGAGTTACTCTATGGTTCTTCTCTACGTTATGATCACTTCTTTCATTTGGTTGTCGTGTTTTTCCTTGTTTGCGAATTATGTTTCTCATAAGTTTTCTCCTTGTAGTCTTCTTTGTGTTTTTCTTGGTTACAACTCCTTCCATAAAAGCTTTGGTTGTCTTGATCTCTCTTATTTTCGTCTCTATATCTCTCGCCATGCTCACTTTGATGAGACTTGCTTCCCGTTTTACAGTTCCTCTCCTCTTTCCTCTCTCTCTTGGATCTAAATACATCTATTTTTCTTGAACCCTTGATCTTGGTTCCTCATACTCAGCTCCTTTCCATGTACCTTCTCCTGCTCCTCCCTCGTTTCCCACATCATATCCTTGAAACCTTCTGTCCATTGCCTATGACATTGCTTCATCACCTCCTGCTCTTTCTTCTCCCTATAATGCAATTCCTTTGGTTTCTTCACTTCCACTTGAGGATGTTCTTTTGGATCCTTCCCCTTCCTTTGTTTCCATAGCTGTGACTGGATTTCATCCCATTATTACTCATGCCAAGGCTGGAGTCTTTTGCCCATGTATTATTGCTGATTACTGTGACTTCGTTCCTTCTGGATTCCTCTAAACTCTTTTGGCTTCCAATGAGCCTCGTGGATTCCATTCTGCTGCCAAACATTCTACTTGGATCTCTACTATGAATGAGGATATTGCTTCCCTTCATCAAAATTAGACTTGGGATCTCGTTCCTCGTCCTCCTCATGTTAATGTTGTTGGTTCAAAATGGATTTTTGGACTAAGTATCTCCCTGATGGTTTTGTGGAATGACTCAAGGCTCGGCTTGATGCCCGTGGATTCACTCAGGTCCCAGGTCTATATTTTGACACCTTTAGCCCTGTTGTTAATGCTACCACTATTTGCACAGTTCTATCTATTGTTATTTCCCGTCGATGGTCACTTTGTAAGTTGTATGTGAAGAATGCCTTCTTGAATGACTATCTGACTGAGGACCTATACATGGAGCAGCCCCCAAGCTACGTTAATCCCATGTATCATAGTCATGTTTTCCTTCTTAAGAAGTCTCTTTATGGTATCTACCAGACCTTTCATGCCTAATTTGAGCGGTTCAACACCTTTTTTGGCCTATTTGTATTTGTGTTGATACTTCATTGTTTATCTTTGCTTGTGAATCTACTACCATCTATTTGCTCCTCTATGTGGTTGATATTATTGTTACGGGTAGTAGTACTTCTCTTCTACATCATTTTTTTCGGCATCTCCATACTAAGTTCACCCTCAAGGACCTCTATTCTCTAACTCATTTCCTTGGTATTGAGGCCTCCTTCATGGATGATGGGTTATTTCTCAGTCAACTAAAGTATGCTCATGATATTCTTGTTCGTGCTCAGCTTCTGAACAGTAAGCTCATCTACACCCCCATGATGGTCTCCCAGTATCTCTCCTTTGATTGTGACCCACTTGTTGATCCCACTATGTATCGTTCTCTCATCGACACTCTCCAGTATCTCACCATTACTCGCTCGAACTTATCTTATGATCTCAACTTTGTCAGTTAATGCATGTATACTCCCACTGAGCTTCATCTTCAGGCTTTCATGAGAATTCTTCTCTATGAGATGGGTACCCTCTAGATGGATTTGTGTTTTCCTGCTTCCTCAAATCTCAATTCCATTATTTACTACTTTCATGTTGATTGGACTAGTTGTCCTAATACTCATTCTACCTCTGGCTTTGATATCTTTCTTGGTGACAATTTGATATCTTGGAGTACGAAGAAGCAGCCCACCGTCTCTCACTCTAGCTATGAGTTTGAGTATTGTGCTCTCACTGTGGTTGAGGTGCTCTGGCTCATGCACTTGCTTCATGATCTTATTGTTTCTTTGTCTCGCCCTCCAGTGCTTTTGTGCGATAACAAGAGTATTATTTTCTTGAGCATGAACCCAGTAGCTCATAAACACGCCAAACACGTGGAGCTTAATTATCATTTTGTATGTGAGAAGGTCCTTGTCGTCACTATCCACACTTAATTCATTCCGTCTCAATTTCAGATTGTTGATCTATTTACCAAGAGCTTGTCTCGTGAGCTGTTTAAGTTCTTTCGATTCAAGCTTCACGTGATTGTCAATCCCACGTTCAGCTTGCCAGTGTGTGGGGGTGGGGTTGACCAAGAAGATAACTTACCCTCCTCTAGCATTTCTCCAGCACCAAAAGAAAATCAATCCAACGACAGATGGGGTGCTTACCTAAAGAGAATTGTCTCCCAAGTAGCAGCACAGGCCCCCTTGGCCTCCAGATTGTTGCCTCACAAGCAACTTCAACACGTGATCTAGCACGACTACAAGCACAAGAACCAAGTGATCATATTACACTAAATAAGAAAGATTTCATTTTTAGCACTACGTGTCTTTTTAACTCTTTTGTAACACTTTGGCTTATGAAATGCCAAAGCCATAGGATGGCGCGAAGGAGAAAACTCTCTGGCGATAAGGAAAAAAATTGGAATCTTACTATTCCCGCGATAGTTCTTGCTGCCACAGCGGCAGGCATCAATGATGTTCTGATGGAACCTCAGATCCGAGCTGAGGGTTTAGGTACGAATATTCTGTCGAGTTTATTTCCCGGATTGGTTGCTCCTAGCTCAAACACTGGAGAATGCATCCCGTGGAAGGAGGGTTTGGTGACAAAGGGAAGTGATTTGGTTGATTCCGATAGTGAAGTCGGTGTAGGGGTAGTCGCTGAGAAGGTAGATGATGATATAAGAGTGGATAATGCTGATATTCATGGTGATAAGAGTGTCCCGTGAATTGATAAAAATTTTGCTACTGTTGTGGAAGAGATCTCTGGTTCGGACGAAGTGATAGTCCCTGAAGCAACAATGGAGGGGGTAGTTCTGGATGAGGAAGGTTGGGAATTACCGCGCTGTAGATGTCGTAACCTGGTGGAGGGGATCACAGACACTCGCCCCCATCCGCCTCTACCTGCTCATATTCAATGCCTAAGTTCGGAATGCAACTCCTTTCACGTGTCCAACTTCCCTGCTACGTGTACTGAGGCAGACCTGCGAAGATTATTCATGCCATTTGGTGAAATCTAGAACATTTTCATCCCTCGTAATCAATTGCAGACTGCTCGCATATTTGGATTTGTACATTTTTCTCCAGTTTCTAATGTAGAGGGGCTTGAGAGATGTATGACAGGATTGTGGATTGGCTCTTGCAAAATCATGATAAAAAGAGTAAGGCAACAAATTCATGTACGTCAACCAACTGATGAAATAAAAGGCTCGGGTAGCGATGTTTCACACTGAACAGGGGCTCTTGAGGTGGCAGATACACAAATTCCTTCCCCTAAAATTCTAAAATTTGTGACCGATCCCCAAGAAGCGAAGTGGTTAGAATCTTGCATCAATGGTATTCCTATGGTTGGTGTTGATGAATCTAACATCCTAATAAATCTGGAAAACATGGCTTGAGTGATGGGAAAATTATTCGATTGGAAGGAGGAGAGATCATGATATCCTATCCGTCTGATGCTATAACGTCTAAACTAGCGAATGCGCTAGGTTTTGGAGGTTCTATTGGCCTCATGGGTGCGTAGCTGTGGAGAAGGATATACAAGATGGCTTGAGGGCGGTGTGGCTACAGATCTGTGGAACTCCTTTGCACTGTTGGTACGAGGAGTTCTTCAAAGAACTTGCTGCTAATTTTGGAACCTTTTTCCGACTTGATCATAACATGGAGGGGCGTCACATGATGCAATGTGCTAGAATGCTAGTCCGGACTAAACAGTTGTCTCCCATTGACGAACGTGTGGGTAGAACTGCTTAAAGAATGATTTTCGGTTTTAGTTGTGGAAGAACGGCCGAACAGACGTGGCTGGGAAAAGAGGCCAATAAACACTCCTGTATGGAGGGAGAAACATCCTAACAAATGCCCTCAGAGTCCTATCCCAACCCAGGAACCTATGCACCATGCTCCAGTGAAGAAAATACTGAAAGAAACAAGGTCTGAACCTCTGCAACCTACGGTTCAGCTGGAACAGACCATCGGTCTCAAATGGAAGTAGAGTTACAGGGAGACTCAATCATCCCTGAGGTGGTCACTTTGACGCCTGCCCCTCAGGAAATTATTGAACACATGAAGGAAGATGTAGATATAATACCAAGAGTAGAAGGTCTCTCAGGGAGTCACAAGGTGGAGATGATAAATGAGATACCTTCCAGGTATGATTCGTACACTTGCACAAACAAGAAGTCTGACCGTATCCAAAAATATTCGGGCTCCAGCTGCCATGCGAAGAGATCACACCCATATATATTGTCTCCTCATGTTGATCCAATTACGGAATAGAGTGATTTTGTTCTCCTTTCCCCGAATGACTCAATGAATAATTTATGCAATGCCCAGCAACTGAATTTGTATGTTGCGCCAGACAAGGGGGTCAATGCCGTGGAAACAAGTAGCTCTGGGGTGCCTTCCACGGAGGCTACAGAGGCTGAAATTATATGGTCCCTCAGCAAAACAATAGGTATACACACTATCCACTATGATGAACTGATGATCTCAAAAGTTATTGAAATGGAGAGGTGTGATGCCGCTGGTGACACATTCAAATAAACATCGGCCGCGATCTCGTTCTCTATGAAAATGATATCTATTAATGTAAGAGGCCTTGGTGTCCCGAACCGTCCAGGGGAGGTGAAAAAGCTATTAAAATTCAATTCAATAGATTTTCTATGCTTGCAGGAGACAAAGGAAGCTATAGATCGATTTTTGATCCAACAAATTTGGGGCCACAATGATTTTGCTTGGGCGTTTAGCCCCTCCCATGAATGGGCTGGCGGCTTGATATCAATTTGGTCGACATCTATTTTTGAGGCGAACACGATTATGGCACTGCCCAATTTATTGTTGGAAGGTACATGGTTATCTAATGGTGAAAACGTGTTGATATTGAATGTATATGCTAACAGTGGTGAGTCTTCAGAGAAAAAACTCTTACGGGAGCGAATTTCTGGCTATTTATTTTTTTACGGACTTTATGATGGTCTGTGTAGTTGGAGACTTTAATTCAGTTCGTGCGGCTGAGAAGCGTATGAATTTTAATGGTTACCCCACTCAGGATATGCTTGATTTTAATTATTTTATCCTGGACAATGAGCTTATCGATCCTCCATTACATCGATTCTCCTACACTTGGCTGAATGGAAGGGGGACTTGTGCAAGTCGCATTGGCTGTTTCCTTTTTTCGAAACGGTGGGCATCCTGTTGGCCGAACGCCCGAACCTTATAGAAATTGCTCTTGATAGTACTATTGTTGACCACCGTCCTATTATGTTACACGTATCGGAAGGTGATTGGGGGCCAAAATCTTTTATGCCACTGAATTGTTGGGAATTCCATCCTTAGTTTAAATCTTTTGTTGAGGAAACTTGGCATGCGGTGCCCTTCTCAGGTACCAAACCTTTTATATTATATAACCGAATCAAATACTTGAGACAGGAACTTCAACGCTGGAATCATGAGGTTTTTGATTTGGTGAATAGAAATATTGATGAATTCGAAATAAAATTAAATTGGTTTGATTCGGAGGGAGAGGGTCGCCCCCTATTGCCTTCTGAAATACAAGAACATAATGAAGCATCTCACAGATTGAAGGTAACTTTACATCATAAAGCTTCTTATTATACACAAATCTTGTTCGAAGTGGATTAAAGAGGGGGATGGAAATTCCCGATATTTTCATGCGTGTATACGGAAGAGAAGACAAGGAATAATATTCAGGGACTTTTTTTGGATGGTGTGTGGACAGACTCAATTCTTGCATTCAATAATCTACTCACTTTATGAAACATTTTGAAGAGCCCGAACTGATACTGCCGTGTCTTATATTACATTGTGACCATATTTTATCAGCCAAGGATAATCTGATGCTTACTTCTGAATTCACGGAGGTAGAAATATTTGAAACTTTATGGTCTTACTTGAATAAAAAAAGCCTTGGCCCTGATGGAATTAATTTCTACTTCCTTCAGACTCATTGGGAAACGGTTAAGCAAAAGTATATTGATTTCCTCCGAGACTTCTATCATACTGGTAGATTTGTTCGCAGTCTGAATTCTACTTCGATCATCTTGGCATCAAAGGTACTATCTTCTTCTGAACTCGGTCACTATCGTCCTATATCCCTTATTTGGAAGTGCATACAAATTATTGGCAAAACTCCTCGCCAACAGAATGCAAAAAATTATGAACAAGCTAATATCTCCACAGCAGCTTGCATTTATTAAAGGGCAACAAATTCAAGACGAAATCTTACCTGCAAATGAACTTATACATTCTGTGATCAAGAGAAGAATTCCGGAAATTTTTCTGAAAGCGGACTTTGCCAAAGCCTTCGACTCGATTAATTGGAATTATCTTATATCTATGATGAGGAAGATGGGTTTTGTGAAAAGTGGATCGGATGGATAAAAACATGCTTAATTACCTCTTCCGGTTCGGTCATCATTAACGGAGTCTCTACAGGTATTTTTAATTTTGAGAGAGGTTTACGTCAGGGCGATCCATTATCACTACTATTATTTGCAATAGCAACTGAAGGACTAAACCTCCTCCTCAAAACTACAGTACTACATGCAGGACTTCGTGGCATTAGATGCGGTGATTTTATTTACACTCATTCACTCTATGCGGACGACACATTATTTTTTGGTGAGGGAAATATGTCTAATGTGAAAATCATGAAGGGGATTTTGAGATTATATGAATTGGTTTCAGGCCTACGAATTAACTTTCAGAAAAGTAGTATATTGGGTCTCAATATCGAATCGGAATCTCAGATTGAATATGCACGGATTCTCCATTGCACGATAATGGCGATTGCGTTTAATTACCTTGGTCTTCTGGTCGGTTGTAACCCGGGATCACGGGCATCTTGGTTGGATCTCACTCTATCCATGAAAAACAAGACTGATTCATGGGAGAACCTCCATCTATCATTTGGAGGTCGTGTAACATTGATCAAAAGTGTCCTCACAAGTATGCTTGTTTATTACTTCTCTTTATACAAGGCGCCGCAATCCATAATCCATGATATGATTATTATATGCCGCAATTTCTTGTGGAAATCATGGTCTGGAACAAGTCGCTCTATACCGTGGATCAGTTGGGATATGATGTGTTGGAGCAAAGCAGATGGCGGACATTGTTTTCTACACCCCGGCTACTTTAACTTATCCTTACTAGCTAAATGGGAGTGGCGTCTGAAAAATGAAGACTCGGGTTCTTGGCGCAATTTGATAATCACAAAATACTTTGGCAATCGGCTTCCATGTGCAGACTGGGAGGATCTTCATGATACCAAAGCAAGTACTCGTTGGTGGAGAGATTTAAAGAAACTAATTTGTTGTGATAGTTGGTTTGTAGATAGACTACAACGGGCGATGGGAGATTGGGCTTGGACACGATTTTGGGAGGACAATTGGCCTGGAACCGGGAAGCTTTCAATAAGAGATCGGCGCTTATACTCTAAAGCGGCCGACAAGGAGGGGTGTATCGGAAAATGGAGAATGGCGGACGACACTTGGGTATTAATCTGGAATTGGCGAAAAGCCTTTATTAGAAGAGAGGTGGTCTTGGTCCAAAATCTTGAGTTTGAACTTGATATCGCTTTCCTGAACGGCGGCCGAGATATATGGCACTGGGTAGACACGGCCACGGGCGAGTACACGGCTCGTAGCGGCTACAGGGCCATGATCACTGACCGTGCAGACTCTTTGCCGCCTGAGCATCGTCTTTGGCATCTATATGGGAATCTAGCTCTCCGTTCAAAGTTTTGGCTTTTTGTTGGAAACTGATTCAATGGAGGTTACCTACTCCAAATAACCTCCTGATCCGGGGCGTATCCCTAACGCTATAGGAACGGTTGTGCACATTTTGCACGTTTGAGATTGAGGATTGCCCGCATCTTTTTTGTTCCTGTGCTCGGTCATATGTTGTGTGGTCGTCTCTATTCAATTGGTTGGGATATGAGTTTGTGGGGCTTGATCAACTCCTAAGTCATTTTCAGTCACACATGGGCCTTACTCCGCACCGCTCGGTGAGGCAGCTATGGAAATCCATTTGGCACTGTACAGCGTGAACCTTATGGAACGTACAGAATGAGGTGAGATTTAAACAAAAAAGCTTTGATAGTGCTTCGGTCGTGGAAAGAATACAAGTACAGTCCTGGTATTGGCACATAACGTTTGAGAACGTTCCGGCTTTGATCACGCTAGCAGACTGGATACGCCACCCGAGACTTTGTGTTAGCACTTTTTTTCCACCTTAATTTCTGATGTATAAGTAATGCCAGAATATTAGCCGCCTACTATGGGGTAATCTTAAAAATTTTGTACCTGTATTGTGATTCAAAATAATATAAAACTCAAAACTTACTTATAAAAAAAAATGCCAAAGCCATTGCGCACTGTACACAATTACACTATTTTGTATGTATTGAAAATGGTTGTCTTCATCTTCTTCTTTACCAAAATTCATCAAATTCCATAGATGAAAGCTCGTTTGTCACTAACTAATTGGTGAAATCATGCAGCGTGAAAAACATCGAGTGTTTTTTTGGCCGGAAATTTCACCACTGAATCGATGTCATAATCCCGAATCACTTATGGCAAAAAATAGCCGAGGCAATCTACTCATAGATAGAACCCCAACACTGAAGTTCCACCTTCAGGCCAACTTTTTCTAAGATGGGATCAAACGATTGGGATGGGAACTGAAAGTTTTCTACATTAACAACCAAGCTGGAATCCAAGCTTGGTTAAAGAAATTTAGATATAAGAACTCATTGCAGGTAAAAGTAGTTTTCTTGATTGCACTTTATATGAGTACCGATTACATTTATAAGCTGAGATTTCCATTGCATCTAATTCTAATGATAGTCTATTCTGTCATGTAGTTGTCCTGTATGAGTAGCCTATCTTTCTAAGTCTATTTTGATGTTTTGTAGCTGCATGATGTCTTGTAGCCGTTATGGATGAGCAAATCAGGGGAGTCAGGAGTTGTTGTCTCATCTTTGGTCAATAATAGTAGGTTGTGGGCCTACTATTGCCTATAGTCCAATACCCCACCCCCACCCCAGCAAGTTGAGTGTGGGTTGACGACCATGTGAAGCTTAGACATAAGGAGATGGCCACCCAGTAGCAAATGAGGGCCATCAGTAGGTAGCCTCAAACATTAGTGAAAACGATGGTGATAGAAAAGTTGCACCACATCTTGTGGCTTCCTTGGTACCCGTTAGGCTGTCTGCCAAGGCGGTCACCTTCATGGTGATTGCAATTTTCTTGGGCCCGCAAGGCTATCAGCCAAGGTTGCTACTTCCATGAAAGATGTTGGTACTGTCAGCAACGAAGATGGGATATCGTTTTGGTAGTTCTACCAATAATGAGGCAAAAGTGATGTCGGCCCAAAAGCTAAATATAGCCAAATAAATTTGCATTCTGAAAATCAATAGATATATGGCCCATTTTGCACAGCCTTCTTAAAATTATAATTGGATTATAAGCAGCTTTTTTTTAAAAAAAAGAGTGTTTTGCGCAGCCAACCTTCTACT
>JAOWBN010241994.1:0-12025 GCA_028565015.1 Pinguicula moranensis | reverse complement strand
ACAAGAACTAATTCTTGAAAGGATAGTCTCCTTCTATGACTATTCTCAATGCTTGGGGGCCATGATATCTTGCTAGATGTCACTCATGGTCTATGGACTATAATTAAAGAACAATGAATTAAAAGTGTTTAATTCATTAATAATAATTTGATTATGTTAATTATAGTTCCATTGCCAAGTTATTGAGAACCTATAGGGTCACACACATTAATATCATTTTATCGAGGGATCAAAGTGTGATTAAGGTAAAGTATAGGGGCCAAATTGAATTTTTTGAAACTTCAAGAACTTGTATGACATTATGGGGTTATAGATACATGCTATGCATGACCTCACATGTGTAGAGGTGTATAGAAACCTAATGGAGAAGGATTTTACAACAACATGACACATAAGCATAAAGTGTCAATTGCTGTAACACATGTAAAGTTATGGTTAAATGTTATTCTTTAGCTACAACATGTGTTGACATTTTAGACTCATGACCGCCTATATAAATACCTTAATCGTATCTTAAAGATGTGGAGTTTGTCGAACTTTAAGGCCTTGAAAGAATTGTTGAGAAGTTCCACATCCTTATTGCATTCTCTACATGAGAAAGACTTGGAATTTTTGGGCAAAAACTTGAACAAGTTTTCTTCTCTTTTCAAAGCCTTAAAGGTTGGAACTAGCACTCATTTATGCACATATAAGTTCTACACTTAGGGTGTATAAATCTCAAGGGAAGTGGTGGTGTGGACTATTCTTTGTGTAAATTTGCAAAGATCCATGGTCAAAAGATCTCTGAAAGTTTTGTTATGTATGCTTAACACATACTTATGTTTACGCTTCCGCATAAATTTTGCATCATGACACGTAGTATAGCTTTCGGATATCTTACAACAACTAGGGTTTTGACCTGTATGAATGTGGAGTTATGGCCTTACGATAGTGGTCATCTCTCTCTTGTTTCCACGCTTACGTGACTTATTCATTACACCTTGCAAGAAAAGAGAAATGAATATGAAAATGCACTTTTATTTATCAAGGAGTTGCATAATTCAAGTACAAAGGCTGGTTATAACTTGGTATAAATCGAACTTATCAACCTCCCCAAACTAAAATCTTTTCTTCTCCTCAAGCAAACTTCTAAAGTTCCTAAAGTCACTCCAACCCCCTATTTTGAACAAATTCTTAGGCAACGAGCTTCTCAGCCATAAATAGCTTCAAAAATAGCTACACCAACATATACAATTACTTCATTTAAAGAATATTGTTTGTTTCTTAAGATTTTGCGAGTGGGCACATGGGTCCTAAATTTTTGTTTAACTTTCTTCGTCTTAGTTCCATAGATTAGACAGTATTCATTTGAGACCCTACAACCTTTTTTTTATTTTCCTCGCTTTTTGCCATGCCAAGGCGGTCAGCGATTGAGATAAACTTTATTTTTAGTCCCACTATTGTGCTCTTTATAAAATTTTACATTGGAATTTTGAGAGCACTAATACATACATCTCTAGAGCATTGATTTGTATAAGTGATGTTCTTTGCATTTTCTCTTCCTTTTTGGAGTAGCACTTTGATCTTTTGCGTGTACATACATAACTGCTTAACTACTCAAAAAAAGACTTTTGTGCTTTTGACTTATTACTTTTGCTTTTCCTATTCATGGCTTGTCCCGAACTTGTTTAGGCTCAAAGGGATTACTTCTAGTTTAAAGAATCCTTCGGAGTTCCTATCTAACCCAAGACTTCATTTAAATTTGTTACCCGTCTAACTAGACCCCACTATGCGCCACTCGCTAGTTCTTAACTACCATGCAATCCTTCCTCAAAATTTATAACATAATGCATACAATGTACTATTTTTGAGCAAGCATGTGCACAGTAACTCCTAGCCACATTTTGGAATCAATTAAATGGTCAAAATGTTCTACAAACAAAAACAAATGAAACATAATTTAAGCAGATAGTTAAAACCAAGTAAATCGAAAGTCCAAGTAAATCGAAAGTCCAAGCAACCAAGGGAAATAGTTAATGCGGAATGATATAGTTTGAAACTAGGCAGAACAACCTGATAGTTCAAAACGTAGAATAATTAAAGATGATGCACATGCACCCCTCCCAAAAATTAAACCTAACACTACCCTCGGTGGAGAGATAAGATAATGAAATACACATTACTCCCCTGAGGCAGTCGGTGGTTCTTCAGTTAGAGCCCGACAGATCAGATTCCTCCTCGGCTCTAGAAGTCGAGGACTCATCCTCAGACGCTTTTTTCTTCCTCTAGATAATAGGAGCTGGGCGGTGGGTGGCATGATTTTCAGCAACGGCGGAAGCAGTGGGCTAACAGGATAGTGATGTCCTTGAGTGGTTGCAATCAAAACCGGATTGGTGTGGATGTCCGCAAAGTAGTTGTAGGTGTGATCCATGACCACTCTCCAGTGATCCTCCATGGTTGGATGGGGTTACTATTGGGGTTGCAACTGGGACCTGCACATTAGTGATATGGGGTATTGGCTTTGGTAGGAAGTTTTACCTTTCCCCTTTGAGCTGGCTGGTGAGGGACTGATTGGTGTGGTACGGCTTGGTGTAGGAAGGTTGGATGACTCCAGATGTCCTCTTATCTGCTCCAGATCTTCTCTGAATAAGCCCAATGTTTGGACTGCAAGTAGTCCCCAATATCCGAGGTGGTGGGTGTCAACTTCTCTTCAGTTCGCAGAGAAACTCCAATCTTCAAACACAATGCCGTGATGAGCGACAGGAAACGCAAGGAGTTGGATCGCTTGCTGAAACTTTCGAGGTTCTCCATAATGTCCTTGTAGAGAATCTTCCACAAGTCGATTGTCATCATAGTTTCAATGGCATTAATCAGCAACAATCTCTTCAGCTTGACATCGACGGTGTGAGTCCTGGTGCAGATGAACATGTGCCACAACACAGTGTTAGAGTGGCAGTCACTCTTCTTGACACCCAACTCAGCAGATATTGGTCCAATGGACTTATTCCATTTTAGATCTGGTGAGCATAGGAATCCGACCACTTTCTACAAATCTGGGCTTTCAATGTACTGGGACTACTCATCATCTTCGATGTTCGGCATGCTATAGATTTCATTTATAGATTTTGTACTGAAAGGAACAAGACAGCCTCGCACCCAAACCTTCCCTCTTTCTGCCATGATCAGGTTTGCGTAGAACTGTCGCACTAGATTTAACGAATAGTCACCTAGACTACAAAAAGTTTTTGTCCACCCTCGATCATTCACTACCACCCGAAAACTATCTAGACTTCCATACGCCATCCCCCGTTCCTTGATAATATCCAAAAACCCCACCGTAGAATCATAAAACTCCTCAAATTTTGCCCTCTTAAACTCACCGTGAAGTTCTGCTTTCATAACTCGTGCTCTTTTAGGAACCATTTCAAATGATTACTTCAAGTTCGACTCAGCTACCCTCAAATAAAAGGCCTTGAGATAGCTATACTTACCCCAGATGATGGCGCAAAAAAATTGCAGCAAAAAAGTTCCCAAAATCGTTGGTCGGAAGCTTGACTGCCCGACGACTACTATGGTTGCTCTCTGTACGGGCGTCAATTTGAGAAAGCTAGGGTTTGAGTGTAAGCGGGAAACTCTCGAGAGGGACATGTCTTTTATACAGGCAATTAGGGTAAAAACTAGAAAAAAAATTAATGGGCTTTTAAATGGTAAGTCAAGTGATTTTACGGCCCATCAACTTTTAATTGCACGGTAATTTCCCTAACAGCCCAATTTCATGAAATTGCAAACAGGATTAGGAAAATGTCGAAGTCTTTTGGTCCGGATGAGCTAATGACTATTGCTTGTCTCTGAATAACCGAAATAATAACTTTCCTTCAATATTCTCACCACGATCCTCAACTTGCGAGGTCTCTCTTCTGCTGTGATTTGCATCATACCTAAAAATCAACATTTTCATTATCTGGTTGACTACTTAAACTAATAAAAATTATACATATAGAGAAATAAAATCTAATGAAATTGTCTACCCCCGAGCAAGAATCACTCTACACCACTCTCCAAACTTAAAGCGCGGAATAGATCAAACATTATTTGAAATACAAATTAAATATAGGAGAGTGAGTTGAGGGTATCCCTATTTTGGATTAAAAGAGCTTGAGTTGCCTCCCAAGTGCTCCTTTAACGTCACTAGCTTGACGTCTATTTCCTTTTAATCTTTCAAATGTGTGATGGCGGTGTTGTGTGCATTGCCATGATCAAGATACGGCTTCGGTCTCTGACCATTCACCTTAAACATCCCTTTTTGGGGGTGAGAGATTTTGACTGCTCCATACGGAGATATCTGAACAACTTAAAATGGTCTTGGCCACCTGGATTTTAATTTGCCTAGGAACAATCAATGTTGTGAGTTAAAGAGCAGTACTTTTTGTCTGATTTAGAAGCTTTGCCTAACTATGTGCTTGTCATGCCACGTCTTTGTCCTTTTCGTGTAGATCCTTGCACTTTCGCATGAATCATTCCTCAACTCGTTTAATTCATTTAGCTGCAATGTTCTTTTCCCTCGAACAACCTGCATGTCAAAATTTAATTTCTTCATTGCCTAGTATGCCTTATGTTCAAGTTCTATAAGGAGGTGGCATGCCTTGCCATATACTAGACAATATTGGGACATGGCAATGGGCATTTGGTATGCCTGTTCTATATGCCCATAGTGCATCGTCCAACTTCTTTGACCAATCTTTTCTTGAAGAATCAACCATCTTATCTAGAATTTTCTTGATTTCCCGATTTGATATCTCAGTTTGACCATTGGTCTGTGGGTGGTATGCAAATGCAACTCGATGTCGGATGCCCTATTTTGCAAGTAGAGCCTCAAATTGTATGTTACACAGATGTGATCCTCCATAACTGATGATGCATCTGGGTGTTCCAGACGAGTGAAAATGTTCTTCCGAAGAAATTTCAATACAGTTGTTGCATCATTAGTTGGAGTAGCAATGGCTTCAACCCATTTGGATACATAGTCAACTGCTACCAAAATGTTTTTTTTTTTTACCAAAGGAAGGTGGGAACGATCCCATGAAGTCAATTCCCTTTACATCAAAAAGTTTCATTTCCATAATTGATTGTAATGACATATCACTTTTTTTGAGATTTGTCCTATCCCTTGGCATCGGTCACACTGTAGCATATATGAGTGGGCATCTTTAAATAGATGTAACACCATAGCTGCTATACGGTTCCCACCAAAGTGGCCACCACACTCTAGGGAGTGGCAGTGAGTTAGGATGAAGTTCATCTCTTCTTTCGGGATGCATCTTCGGATTACTTGATCTGAGTAAAACATGTATAGAATGGGTTCATCCCTTAGAAAATGCTTTACTTGAAAGAAAATCTATTTCCTTTATTGCTGCATCAATCCTGATGGCATGACTTTACAAACCAAGAAATTTACAATTCTACATGTCATGGTGCTTAGGTTGACTTCATCGTTGACACCTACTCACTTAAATGATTCTGCTAAGTTTCTTATCTCTCAAATGATACCACCCTTGATTCTCCTTCCTTAGTAGTTCTTGTTTTTGTGTTATTGGCCTCAATGGTCAAGCACTTCTCATGCAGTTTGGACAATTCCATGTCTTGACACACTTTAAATTTAACTTCTTCACCCTATACTTGAAATGTTAACGCCCCTTTCCTAACATTGATCAACGCTCCTCTAGTAACCAAAAATGACCTTCCCAGGATAATGAAAATATCCTGGTCCTCTTCCATATCTAGAATAACAAAATCTGCAGGGAAGATAAACTTATCAACTTTGATCAAGATGTCTTCAATAATGCCTCTTTGATGTTTGATAGATATGTCTGCCAAATGTAGAGATATAGTTGTGTGTTGAGCTTCTCCTAATCCAAGCTTCTAAAAGATAGACAATGGCATCAAATTAATACTTGCACCTAAATCACACAAAGCTCTATCAAAAAGTATAATTGCCAATAGAATAGGGAACTGTAAAACTCCATGGATCCTTCAATTTTGGGGGCAATTTATTTTGTAAAATGGCGTTGCAATCCTTTGTCAAAGCCACAGTCTCATAATCCTCAAACTTGCGTTTGTTGGATAAGATGTCTTTCATGAATTTGACATAGCAAGGCATCTGCTCCAGAGCCTCGACAAAGGGAATGCTTATGTGTAGCTTATTGAATACTTCTAGAAACTTCTGAAATTGCTTGTCTAACTTTCCCTATTTCAACCTCTGAGGAAAAGTGATTTGTGGTTTCTCCTCAGTCTCTTGTGGAGGCAGCGACTCCTCCAAATTTTGATCAGCTTATTGCTTTGGGGTAGGATCTCGTCTTGGATTTTCTTCCACTTCCTTCACATTTGTCAAAGTAATGGCCTTACACTGCTCTTTGGAGTTCACCCCAATGGTTCTTGGTAGCGCATCTGGTTGTCTCTCAAACAACTATTTTGCCAATTGACCAACTTGTGATTCCAGATTCCTGATTGCCACAGCTTCATCTTTGAGGTTAGCTCTGGTATCTTGCATGAAATTTTTTGAGGCAGCTGCTCGCTATCCTGTAAGATCAGTGTCGCTCTTTGTAGTGGCAGTCAGCTGATTTATTATCTGTGAGGCCATTGATATGTAGGTTTCTGCCCTGGCGATTGAAATTGAGGAGGGTTATGTGTTGTGGGGTTTAAAACATGCTGGTTGTTACTCCATGAGAAGTTGGGGTGGTCATCCTTCATGGGTTGAAATTATTGCGCTCAAAGTTGTTGGGGTACTTCTGTTGATTGCTGATATAGTTGAGTTGCTCCATAGGAACATTATCAAGTGAAGTCCTGTCTTGGCAAAGGTCAGAAGGGTGTCCTCCCCCACAAATCTCACATGATGGTTGTTGTACCATCATCATAGCTTTAGGTGTTGCGCCTTGAGACATCCAACTCTCCATCTGTACCTTCATAGCATGCATTACACGGCAAGAGCATCCACTTTATCACCCTCATACTTTCCTACTACTTTCCTTCGGCTATTCCTTTCAGTTGGCCACCAGTAGCAATTTTGAGTCATAGCTTCCAGCATAGTGTATGCCTAGTTGTAAGATTTCTTCATGAGTGTACCATTTGCCACAATATCTATTTCCCTCCTTGTAGTACTCTCTAGTCTATTATAAAATGCTTGAATTCACATCCAATTGGCAGTCCATGATTTGGGGAACTTTTAAACAAATTCTTGAATCTCTCCCAAGCTTCATACAATGTTTCCATGTCACGCTGCCTAAAGGATGTGATTTCATTTGGAATTCTCGCAGTTATTGATGATGGAAAGAATTGGTTTATGAGCTATTTCTCAAATCATCCCAGGTGTGGATAAAATCTGATGGTAATGATTGGAGTCATCTCCTTACTCTATTTTCGAAGTGAGAATGAAAAAATTCTAAGCTCGATGGCCTCTTGTGTTACTCAAGAATACTTCACGTGTCACAAATTTCAACAAAAGTTCGCATATGCGAGTTTGGATCTTTTGTGGACACGCAACCATGTGGAGTGTTGTTGTAAGAGTTGTATGGTGCATGGCTTTAATTTGAAATTATTGGCTTGAATGGAAGGCCTACGGATGGATGGAGCTTCATCCCCAGCTTGAGGTAAAGCAAAGTCCTCCATGGGTTAATCATCCTCATTGGGCAGATTAACTTCCTCACCCTCATTTGCCATGATTCTCAGCTGTCCTCTAACCTATCTTTGAGCTATCCTTCATTCTCTAAAAGTTCTTTTAGTCTCTAGCTCTCTCGAATCCGAGTCTTCACCTTCAGAGTCATTCATATACAACCTGTACCAAGAGAACCACAGGTAAGGTCATGCAAAATGAAAACAAAAGTCCAATCTAGCTATAGTTTCAATAAGTGTTGATATTATCTAAACTAATAATCCTCGGCAACGGCGCCAAAAACTTGTTGTTGGTTTGGTAAGCTAATGCATCAACTATGATTGCAAGTGCACAAGGCGTAATAAGTAATAAAGTGAATAAGTCGAGTGTCGAACCACGAGGATTGTAGAAGATTAGCACCAAATTTAGCTAGTTTTGCAGGCAATTTGGACGAACAATAGTTTGATTTAAATACTACACTACAAACAGAGACATGAAAGAAATTTAAATAAGATAATTCTTTTTGGTATTTTTGCTTTAATGGACACAAATGAAAGAATAACTTCTCTTGGCTAGAGATCTAACGCAATGACTTCACCTCTACATGCATTTGTGCGGAATTAGTTTCTTTGTTCAATTATTAGACCCAACGCTTAGTTTCCCATTGGATTTCTTCCTTTAAACATTAATCTCTCTAGAGAGTAGCTCCTCTCATGCGATACACCGACATTCTTCTCTCGAATCTCATGCCTAAACGCATCAAGAATTGCTACCTCACAAAATCTACTCTTAATAGGGTCGCACTAATCTCTTGAATCTCGTGCAGCCTACAAAGAGGCTTAGAATCATTAAATCCACACATGGTGGCACCTTCTCCATGAACACTCATCTCACGAATCTCGTGTTCATGGTACTTGGGGTTGGTTCTACCATTTTCTAGCTAAGTTCTCATCTCTCGAATCTTGAACAAAGCCTAAACACTAACATTTGATCGTTAATCAAATGTTAGTTTGTAATGAAGTGCAATAAAACCAAACACCCAAAGCATTTCGGCAAATAACTAAACATTCAAAAGCATTCCAACACAATATATATGTAGAGGCTACATCATGCCCTAGAATGTACGTTTAGCTCATAGTTGGAACACAATCTTCCCGAAAGATAACAAAGATAAAGGCCATAGTTTAGAAACTCCCTTGGCTAAGATGTCAAGCTCGTTCTTCCTTTACGGTCGTTTCTCACCTCATTGCTCTCGTTCTTCCCAAAATCCAAGATTCCCCAATCCAAAGATTTGTGAATGGATGGATTGTTTCCCTTTTTGTTTCTGCGAGTCGTTGACTTCCTTGAGAAGCTATCGGCAGATATTTTTCTCTTTAGTAAGGACAGATTCGTCCATCAAATACCACGTAGGGTTTTATCAACTTTCCCGCCAAAATGATCGAAAGGTATTACAATTGAGGTTGCGACCTGTATGAATGTGGGGTTGTGGTCTTAAGATAGTGGTCATTTCTCTTTTGTTTCCACACTTACGTGATATATTCGTTACATCTTTGCAAGAAACGAGCAATGAATATGACAATGCACTTTTATTGATCAATGAGTGACAAGATTCAAGTATAAAGGTTGGTTATAAATTGGTATAATTGGACTTATCAATAATTACTCCCCACATAGTTGTATCCCAGCCATTTGTAGAGGTTCTGCCATATTTGGTATACGATTTTGCATTCAAAGAATACATGGTGAGGGATTCTTCATTTGCGTGCAAAAGGCGTAGCTTAAAGTTGATAGTTGTGCAGTGAGTGTGCCACGAGCATGCAGCTTGTCAAAAGTTGTGATCCTTTCTTGGATCACTTGCACAAACACCTGTATACGCTTTGGCGAGCCACTACTCCAACTTGCTACCAACACTGTCTTGCCCTACACAGAAAAACCTATAAATTGTGTTAGTTAAGTGTAAGCAGATCTCACCTTATAGGTATGTCATTTTCTATTTGGTTGCCCAGTTGTCCTTTTCTTCTGGATGTATCTCAGTACCTACAATGACAGACTCTAGAATATGAATTAGTAATAATTCATAGTCAAATAAACGTATGCGCCAGTGCCATAACCAGATCGACTACCCGCTATCCAAACATATTTTGGCCACTACTGAACTGTTTTTATCTTAGCAATTGCGTATAGGCGATATGAGAAGTCAACTAGGACATCCTAGGACCGTTCACATCGATTGCCAGAACCGGGTATCCTTCTCATTTCCTATGTTCTATTGCAAATTGAAGTTAAACCAGTATTCCAAACACACATATTTGCATAGATGTCACCACCATCGAGTCGCACGCTCATAGGCAGTGAATGTTGTCCAGTCTCTGTCTAATCCCTTGGGGTATAGGTAGATTGATTGGACTATCTTATTAAGCAGGACATCTTGTTTGGTTATGATCTTTCAGAATTATTTATTAAGGAAAACTAGGTTAAATAGTTCCAGATTCTTTATTCCAACCCTCAGTGCCTTACTTGTTGTCACAAGAGATCCCACTTTATCCAGTGAATTTGTTTGGATTCTTGAGATATTCTCCTGATAGGAATTTAGATTGGATCCTCCGCATGGTGGTAGTAACTTCCTTTGGCGCTTTGAATGTGGAGGGATAGTAGGTCGCCAGTCGTATGAGGGTAGACTTGATGAGCGTTATTCGGACCCCGAATGCAAGGTAGAAATTTTTCCAACTCTTGATTTTTCTTCAAAACGTTTCTATCACAACTTGCCATGTCATTGTCCTTCCTGGGTTGGCTTCTAAGGGCAGTCCGAGATAATTTTGTAGCAGTTTTGTTGTGAGGCATTTGAAGCAGCTCGCATAGCCTTACAGATCGGTGTTAGGGATATTTATCCCAATGACATGTCTTTTCGAACAATTTGTTTTAAGGCTTGATGCAATCCCGAAAAATATCATAATGCCCTCATCACTTGCACGTTTTCTATAGTATCATTGTAAAATAGGGGGGTATCGTCAACATACTGTAGATATGTCATAGGTAATTTATGTTTAGCTATGTATAGGAGGGACCATCTGCCCAGCATCGTTGACTGGTCGATCATGAGGTATAGGCCTTCTATGGAAATGTGGAAGAGAAAAGGCGATAGGGGGTCACCTTATCTAATGCCTCTTTGAAATGCAAAATTCTATGATGGGTTGCCATTCACAAGAATAGTTGCAATGGCCGTTGTTACACATTCTGTGATCCAGTTCCATCATTTTTCATAGAAACCAAACTTTTCAAGCATCCTGAAGAGGAAGCCCCAATAAACTAAGTCAAACACTTTTTAAAAGTCCACCTTTAGTAGCAGTCCTCTTTTCTTTGAGAGTTTTACATCCTCAATGATCTCATTCGCAATTACAACTCAATCCATGATTTGTCTCCCTTTTATAAATGCCATATGGTTTGGGGAGATTATTTTGTCCATCACCAAACTCAAGCGATTGGCCAGTATTTTGCCAGAATCTTACAGGCAAAACCATGTATCGAGATAGGACGATAATGTTCAATTCTCTTCGGGCAGGTTATCTTTGGCGTTAAGACAATGTGTGCATAGTTTATTCCTTTTATCAGTTGGTTGTTTTCATGAAATTGTTGAACGAAAGCTATTATGTCTATCATGGTCTCCCGTTGCCGCTTAATGAAATTTAAATTTAGACCATCAGGTCCAGTCTTTTGTTTATAGCACATGACCATACTGTCTTTTAGATTTCTTATTTTGAAAATGGCATGGTAAGAAAATTGTTATCAATATCATTTGGTGTTTCCTTCGTCTTTTTTTAACCACACATTCCTAGATTTTTGGTATAGAATGCAGTCTTGTCTCAATAACATAACATGGAGCTCTTTTTTGTCCTTCATTTGTTGCTTTAACTCTAGTTCTGCCAGGTATCTTATTTTTGTTATTTCTTCTCGTGATGCAACTAATTGTTGCATCTTCTCTATGTTCCTGGCAATATGTCCAAAGACATTCTTATTCCAGCTTTGGAGGGTCGTCCTTGTATTTCTTAATTTTACATGCAGTCGGTATCCACTTCATTCAGTTGTTATTTTTCCATGTTGATTTGACGGACGTTTCAAACTATCTTACTTCATTCTAGCAGTTCAAGGTGTGAAACGTGATCCGACCCAAATCGACTATCTCTTGTTTTAGCATGAGTGGCCGGTGATCCGAGGTCCATTGCTCTAGTGCCATTTCGAGGCTCGATCATGTTAGTAGCCATTCTGATGAGAGGAGAAACCTGTCAAACTAGCTTGTTAAGGTGTATCGCTTGCTTGTCTAGGTATAGTGATGGAAATGTAAGAGCCCAAACACACCTTACTGATCCTTTAAAGGATATGGGTGGCCCAATGACCCGTGCAAGG